>CAUYSK010089804.1:0-62774 GCA_963575035.1 Avahi laniger
TAGTCGATATGTTGTTCTTCAGTGGACCTTCTGCCATGTAGTGGTTTGTTTTGTGAAGTTGAGGTATGAAGAAAAGTGGTTTTTTACTAACAATAAAGAAGAGAACATAAAATTTGAAGTAAAAAGGCAAGGGCATTTCAAAGCTGTTCAATATTAAGGAATCAATGGAAGTCAGTAGACAGGATGTGTTGGAAGTAATGTGTGCTGTGATCAAAATTTCTTCCTATGTGGATCTTCTCTGGATAGGAAAGGTAAGTTTGACTGTTCACATGATTACAAAGGGCCTGACTTCAAACAAAGATTAAATAGATGGCCATTTATTTAGAGAAGGTTGAGAGATGAGAGAAATCTTAGAGTGATGAAATCATTGAATTAAAAGGCTGCAAAAATCCTTAGAAGGTATCCCCTAGAATTATATTTTCCAAACCACTGATCATAACCCTTTAGTGGCTCATGAAACTGATTGAATTATAGCATTAAAAAATAGATTAGAACAGAACCAAAATAACAAAGTTTATTGCATGCAATAAGACTGGATGTTTCCTGAAAATTTCCTCTCTCTCTCTCTTTCCAGGTTATTTGATTTAAAATGTATTTCTTACAATGGGTGATGTCAAAATGTTTAAAAAACACTACCCTAGACTTAAAGCTTCATAAAGACAGGGAAGTATCTGTTTTCTTCACCACTTCATGTCCTATGACTTTCACAGTGACCAGTCCAAACAAAGCATTCAATAGATATTTGTTGAATAACTGATCTTATCCACCATGATTATCTTATAGTCATAACACCTAGAGAGGTGGAATGTCTTCTCTGAAGTTATTAAACTGGTCAGTGACAGAATCAGGAGTTCTTGATCTTGAGTCATAGTTTAAAATGCCTTCTCTTCCATCTTTCAAAAAATTCTTGGTAGAATTATCATTGCATTGGCAACTTACACCATTTCCCCTTGATTCTATGTAGACTTCTCCCTTATAACATGACTCTACTTTCCATGGGTTGGATCCTTTCCTGATCTCCCTAGTCCTTCCTGGGTCTTCTCACTATTCCTATTCTCCTTCACTTGGGAATAATGGGCTCTGGATTTGATATCTGTCTTCAAACCATTGGTCATCATTCTTGTCCCTTAGCTGGCCTGGACTTTTGGTTGTAGTCTCCTTCATTTTGGCCCCTCTCATGTTGTCTTAGCTCCCGACCTCAATAACCCAGACATAGCATTAACTCAGACTTTATTCATTTTACTTAGTTCTGTTCACATCATATTGGTAATTTTTCATTCTGCTTTTTTCTACTAATATTTTGAATGATAACATGTTTGATGAGGAGAAATACTTGTAGAAAAAGGACTCAGAAATAAGTGGCTTTACAGAAGACCAAAACTTGAGTAATTTACATGCTAATTAGATAAAAGAAATTGAGTTGCAGGAATCATTGTTTTTTAAGGGTAAAGGAGATGCATTTTCCTATCAGGCTGTAGAAATGGCCATTATGTGTCAGAGTAGCTTGCAGTGGAAACCAAGTATCTTTTCTCCTGATTGTTGCTGCTCAGCATGACGGTGTGGCTCAGTCTGGGGTCCCTCTCCACCGGCTCCCTAGGGCTGAGCAGCTGACAGCTGTCAGGGGAGGAATAGATTCCCATCAGTTGGCAAGGTGGAGTAGTGGCATGTGCTGGTGGAGTAATGCACTCTCTATTTTGTACTTGGATCTTGTTTTAGGAAGTCATAACTTCTCCCTGTTTTGATAATTGCTTAAATAACTCCAAGGCCTGGGAGAGACAGAATTACTGAGACTTCTTAAAGAACAAAGGCTTTTTATTCAGGGATGAAACCTATGTTTGTTACTCAGACAAGGTGACATATTTTAATTTTTAAAAAGGCATTAAATTTGAAATAAGGAGATTTGCGTTTAACTCCTGGCTCTATCTTCAAGAACCTGTGGAATTGGAACTAGTCACTTTCTATGTTTAAACCTCAGTTTTTACATCTGAAAAATGAAGGTTTGATAAGACCAGTGGTTCTGAACCCTGAGTAAACATAAAAATCACCTAGAGAGTTCAAAAAAATAAACTGATGTGTGGGCTTCTCTTTTAGAGATACTGATTTAATTGGACTGGGATGGGGTCCAGAATTATGTATCAAAACAAAGTATCTCAAGTTATTGTAATGTTCAGGAAGGGCTAGATGACCTTAAAGGGCTTTTCAACCTCTGGTATATTATGATAATTACAGTGAAATCACTCTTAGGTATTAGGCAGAGCACTATTTTAGTTGTAGCAGAAATACAACTCAAACTAGAAATACGGGGGAAAACGATATCTAATGGCTTCTAACTTCAGCGCTCCCTTTCTCCCCACTATGAACAGTGTTTTCTTCTGTAGTTTAATCTTTTTTTCTCCTAGATGCAGTTGGGATTCTTGTATTTGCAGCCCTGGATTCCCCCACTTCAGATACCCCAGTGGAAAAAGGAACTTCCTCCTGCTACTGCCTGCATATCAGTTCCAGAGATAGTTTTTGGTTAGCCTTGTTTGGATTATATTTCCCTCTCTTTCTGAATTGGGTTATATGATTGACAGTCCCACTATATGGTGGTCATGGAAGTGTCCCTCAGATCTCTTTTCCAGAGAACCTGCTTTAGGGAGCATAGCTTATCAACAGGCTTCAGCAGCCACACCTGTGGATCCACTGCATCATCGACACAATGTCATGTTTTCACTGGGCTGCTCCCAGTCAATGACTGAGCACAGGGTGGGTCCTCAAACCTAGCATTCCTTCCTGGTGAGGGATTCCTCTAATGAGCGCTAATGAGTTGAGGGGCTCCCCACTGGCCTGGCTGAGATACTCATAACTGCACTGTTGCCTAAGGTCCTTCCTATCCAATTCTCCCTTCCCTTTCTCCTTTTGTAAGTGTCAACTCTGCATCATAGTCTGAACGAAGGTTCTTCCTGCCCATTTCTGCTCTCCCTCTCTCTTCATCCTTCACATGGCTTTTCTCCAGTAAGTCTCCTGCTATCTATTTCTGGTTTGGCATCTACTTCTTAGAGGACCTGAACTAATGCGACTAAAACCACATGGAATGGGGATGAGATGATTCACCTAAGGAAGGGATGTCAAGTGTTAAAAAGAAAATACATGCCCACTACAGGCTGCATCGTTCAGTCTCTGTTCAGTATGGGTCACGCTATAGAAGGATACAGAGCAAGTGCTAAGGAACAGAGCAACTAGGCAGGTTTCCAGCCTTTGGATGTCTTCCTGGGGATGACTCATATTCCCAAGGGTCAGTGAAGCCCCTAATGGTCAAGACAAAGACATCAAGTCTTGGTTTGTTGAAGAGTTTATTAAAAATAATTAATCTAGATGCACAACCAGAGTTGTTACACATGTCACCCTGAGCTCTTTACAGACACCAGCCATTGAGCCACTTGTCTTATTAATATTGAACTACTCATTTGATGTTTTCAGAGCACATTTTACTTATTTTTTTAAATTTAAAAAAACACAAAGAAATATAGCCTCTGTCTACTCACCATTTGGAATTGATAAAACCCAACATTTTTTACATATATGCTTCAGACTTGTTTTTCGTTTTTTTTATCATTGCTTAAAGATTCAAGGGGAGTTTAAGGGGAATTTTATAAGGATCAAAAAATGTGAGATTTTTAGTGGAGAGTAAATAGAGTTCTACTACTCCTTAAGTCTCAGCCTCAAAATAGCAACCCTGTAATCCAATAGATTTTCCTGGAGATAATCCATTTGGCATTCATTCTTTCCTTTTTTTGGTAATATTGCTTGAGTCTATTGTTAACATGCTAGTATTCCTGAGAGGAGTTACTCTTTAATTTGAGCATCTTTTATAAGCTCTTCAGTGTGAGCTACTTACCAGCTCAGACTTCCAGCTGCCAACTTGCTGAGAGCAGGATGAGAAGGGGGCGGTGCTGATTCAGTGAATTTGGGGATGAGGAACACAGACGTCTGAGGCACAGGGTGATGTCTCCACAGGCTTGTTTGGAAGGCCACTGAGTCAGAAATGTGAGCTATCAGAGGCCACTGGGCATCTCTGGAGTGACACTGTGAGGTGGAAATGGGGAGATTGAAGACAAAATGAGGGAAGATAAAGGTAGAAGTTTTTTGCTTTGCGATTTTACCGAGGGCCTGATTTGGACTCTGTATGCCTTTGCAGGGAAATGTGCAAGAGGTACAGTGACATCCTGAGAGAACAGGTGGTCACCACTCTCCCACTGCCTCTCTCCAGCCAAAAGGAGGCTGACGTCCAACCCCCGGTGAGCCCACTTGATTCACTGGGCAGAGCACGATAATCTGAGGATCTGCGCCAACCCTCCTGCCTGGCCAAGCTGTGAGACCAACTGTTCCTTACTTTCTAAGCGTTGAGCTGCTTCTGGACTTTGCTTCATTGTTTAGGAAATGGATCCAAATCCCTCTCCTCTAGACTTGCTTAATCCCCAAGCCTGAAGTCAAACCAGTATTGGCTATTATCTATTCTCTCAACCACACATTTAACAACCATAATAACCACATCACACATTTATAGCTTCATTTCTTGTTTTCAAGGGGCTTCTACACAATCTACCTCTTTAGATACTGGAAACAAAGCTTTATATTGGGTTGGGCAAGTGTTATCACCTGTGTGGCAGGTGTTAGGCCTGAGGCCTGGAGAAGTTGCTGTAAAGCTGGTGTCAGAGCCAGGAGCCCAAATTCATCCTCTTTATCTGTGGCCCAGGGATAGATCTGGGGTCTTGGGTGACACATTCAAGGGTGCATTACCTTTGGGAAGAAAATGCACATTTCCACCTCCTAGTGGGCAAAGCCTAAATTCCTGTAAGACTTTTACCTTCAGTTCTTCATCTTCAAGTAGCCAAATGAAGGAAAAGATGCATTAATATGGTGGGATCCAAGGCCACCCACTCAATAGGGTAAAATAGTAACTTGTAGAAGCAGATATCTTGTCTGTGATTTGATAGGAGGAACATAAGGAATAGGAACATAAGAAATAGAAATAAAAAACCTGTATTTTAATCCTGACTTATCAGTTAATTAGCTCTGTGCTATTCATTAACCTCATTTAACCTCTCTGGGCTTTATTATCCACTTCTCTTAGCCAGAAATAATACTATCCTGCCATGTGTACCCCATAGAGTTGTTAAGACAATTAAATGAAACTATAAATTGCCTTTAAAAGTATAAAGCACAATTCAAGTAGAAAGGTGTTTTCTTCAGCATTATTTTTAATTATTTGCACATAGAAGGACTAAATAAATATCTGTTGGAATAATGAAGAAATGAAGAAAGGAATGAATGATTTGGTTCTTTTGAATACTCTGCATTTTCATGAGTTCTTGCAATCTTTTAACTTCTTCAATCTTTTCTTCTTTCCAGTTCCTCATTGCCTGATGATAGATTGTCGTTTCCCCTTTTGCTTTAACTGAGTGTCCGTCTGCCAGGCACAGCCTTGACTCCAAAGATACGTGTGTGTCACCAAACACTATTCATGAACCCTAAAATTAGCAATGACAGCCTCCTCCGAATCCTGTCCCACCACTGTTCTTTTCACTCAGCAGTTTCTAAGAAGTTATCACCAAGTTCGGCTAATAATGAAACCCTTGGACACCACAGGGGAAGGTGCTTCTTGATTCAAAGAACCTTAGAGCTCAAGAGGGTCCTGCGTGACCATCTTAACCACCCTCCTCATTTTACAGATGCAGCTTCTGAGGTTCACAGGGATGAAAGGCCTG
Organism: Avahi laniger; assembly: GCA_963575035.1. Taxonomy (NCBI): domain Eukaryota; kingdom Metazoa; phylum Chordata; class Mammalia; order Primates; family Indriidae; genus Avahi; species Avahi laniger. Next base: position 5,748 of record CAUYSK010089804.1, read on the forward strand.
AATTGGGTCCCACAGCTAGTAAGTACAAGAACCACTAAAATCCAAGGCTGTGGACTTACCAGTGCAGTGCTCTTTCCAATTTATAATTCTAACAGAAGGCTGCAGAGAAGGAAAGTGAAGGAACCACTGGGATTGTCTGCACTTGGGGCTTTTGCTAGACAGAAGAGTGAATTTCAAAAGGGCTATCTTTGGTGTCCTCACTTCCCAATTTTGAAGACCTGTCTTTGAAAACTTCCTTATCCTAGATGTGCTCTTTAGTGCTATATCCCACTGAAGCTAATTGTTCCAGGCCATATTATTTTTCTGACTTCTGCTTTAGGGGACTAAGATTTAGTGCCCACCTTGCTGTTGTTCACACGATTTTTATGTTTGATTTCATTAGGGGATGAATTCAGTTGATGACTGACTTAGCAAGCTTATTGAGGAAAATCCTAGACTCTTGATCTCAACTATGCGAAGTAATGTGGAAACTATGGCGGTTTCATCAGGTTCGAACAATGCGGGGCAGACTGGGAAAAATCTCAGTGGTCATATTTCTAGTTTCTAAGGATTTGAGATTTTGGGTGTGTTCAAGATAGCCCAAGGAACATCCTAAATTGTTTTTTAGGGAATTCAGTCCTCAAATATCAATTGTACTTGCAAAAATTTCCAGGTGCCAAACAGACCATCCACTCGGAAGTGACCACGTGTTGTCAAGGGGTCAAGATTAATCCTTTTCTCTTTGTGCTCAGGGTGACTTAGTCAACATTTTTGATTATTCATTAGATAAATTTGATTTCTTCTTTTGAAACATAATTCCTACCTCATTGCAGCATATAAATTGCACCAGGAAGAGTCTTCAGAGAGAATAAGTGATTGCTTTGGAAATGGGGTGGATTCAGGAGCCCAAAGGAAGACTCCAAGTCATAACCAGATCCTTGCTTTAGTCATGGAAAAATGTTATCATCATTCCTTATGTTTATGTGGTTCAATATAAATTACAATATGGTTTTATATTTATGATCTCTCTTAAATGTTCTTTCTTATATTCAATAAATATTCTTGAGTTCCTATTATGTCCCCAACACTGTTGATAAGGATTTTACAGATCATGTGAGGGCTACTCAGCTAAGCAGAGAGGAACTAAAGCTCGGACTCATAGGTTCAGTGATTTTTCTGATACGTCATGTGACAGATCTTCTGACTTCTGCTACAGGCTTCATTCCTCCAGAGTTGTACTATGCACTCACAGCGTGAAACAATCAAGTGGATGTAAAAGCAGCAAACCTGGATTTGAATATGGTGAGTAAGCATGTAGATAGTTGCTGAATTTTTTACTTTTTATCCATCTGTGTCCACTTTAATTGTCCTATGCCCATGCCATGCTGGTTGGTAAGTATTTGAACATCATCTCAATTATGACCTCATCACATTTCAGGCTACTTTGTCTTTGCACTGAACTGGCTGCTCAGCATTGGGAACAGTGTTGACCAGAACTACCCCAGACCCTCCTTAGCTCAGACATAGTTTATTTGTTGACTGACCTTTTTATTTGCATATACCCTGTGGCCCAACCCTATGCCAAGCCCCAAAGATGGCTCAGAGAGGTGGTATGGAGAAAGCAGTGCACAAACCTGAGTTTCCTCATCTCTAAAACTCTAAAATCTCATCTCTAGATAATAAAGTTTATTTTACAGAGTTCTCGTGAGTATCAAACAATACAGGGTCTGTAGAAGCACCTAATAAATGATAACACATAAGAGAAATAAAAGGTGGCATTATGCGTTTTATGCAGGAAAATATAAAAGACAGTTATTACATGCAGCATCTTATAATACATGTGTACTGATCTATAAACTCATGCATGGAAACTTGGTGTTATTCATTTTATTCTTGGCCTCCTGAACAGAGTCTGACATATGGTGTTTGAAGAGAGAATAAATTAGTTAAGTAATAAAACAAGGAAGTATGTATATGTTAAAGGAAATGTATAGAAAATAAGTTTTATGGAAGTTCACAGAAATGAAGAAATTCAGTTATATGGAGAGATGATACAGCAACTTTTGTGTAGTTTTAATTTAAGAAAGAACTTTCTGAAACTAGAACTAATAATTGTAGAATGAATTACTACAATTATCACAAATAGAAGCAATTTTTCTATCCTAAAGTTTTCAAGAGAGGCCTGGAAAAAACTACCTATCAGAAATCCTCTGTATTACACGTAATAAAAATATGAAAGGACTTCAAAAAGCTCATGAAAAAATGGAATTAAAAGATAAAAATTTTAGAAGTGCAAACTTTATTTCTCAACATAAGCTCCGTCAAGTTCAAGACACTTTTGTAAGTGATGATATCAACCATTTAGCCCATCGTTACGGAACTAAGGGTCCTGGGAATTTAACCATGCCAATGCAGTCTTTTTAACACTATTAACTGAAGAAAAATGAGCACCCTTCAAATATTTCTTAAGATTTGGAAACAAAAAGAAGTCAGAAGGAGCAAAATCAGGACCATAAGTTGGATGCTTAATGATTTCCCATCCAAAACTCTCATAAAATTGCCCTCGTTTGATAAGAGGAGTGAGCAAGAACATTGTCATTGTGGAGATGGAATCTTTGGTGAACCTTTCCTGGACATGTTTCTCTTAAAGCTTTGGCTACTTTCTCAAAACACTCTCATAATAAGCAGATGCTATTGTTCCTTGGCCCTCCAGAGAGGCAACAAGCAAAATGCCTTGAGCATCCCAAAAAAACTCCGCCTTTACCTTTGCTCTTGACTGGTTCATTTTTGCTTTGACTGGACCACTTCCATCTCTTGGTAGCCATTGTTCTGATGATGCTTTGTTTTTAGGATTGTACTGACAGAGCCATGTCTTATCTCCTGTTGAAGAAATGCTTCAGGATCTTGATTCTTGATTCAAATTTCCATTGAAAGCTCTTTTCTTGTCTACAGCTGATCTGGGCACAATGACTTTGGCATCCATTGAGTGGAAAGTTTGCTTAACTTTAATTTTTCAGTCAGAATTCTGTAAGCTGAACCAATTGAGATGTCTGTGATATTGGCTATTATTCCTGCTGTTAATCATTGGTCCTCTTCAATTATGAAATGTATAAGACTAATTTTTTCCTTGAAAATTGGTGTGCATGGTCTGCTACTGTGGGCTTCATCTTCAACATGATCTTGTCCCTTCTTAGAACAAGTTATCCATTTGTAAACTGCTGATTTCTTTGGGATATTGTCCCCATAAACTTTTTGTAAAGCATCAGTGATTTCATAATTCTTCTACCTAAGCTTCACTGTAAATTTGATGTTTGTTCTTACTTCAATTTTAGCAGAATTCATATTGCTCTGGGGCTCTTTTCAATTGATGTCTTATCCTTCTTAGTGCCTCAAGCTAGATCCTATTCAGATGTGTTATAACAAATTAGTATGAGTTTATTTTGGTGCAAAAAAAATTGAAGTCCATGCATAGTTATTTACAATATGCATTTTCCATGAACTCTTTGAAGACCCTTTGTATGATAATCTAGTTTTGCTTATAGTATCTACACATTTTCAAAGGAATTTTACATTCATCCTTTCATTTGATTCTTCTTTTGATTATAATACTGTGAGCATTATTATAATACTTGCTAGCCACTATTTTATATATATTGATTTATTAATATATTTGTATTTATAATGTATATGAATTAATTTAATCCTCACAAAACCTTGTGGGACAGGTCACTATTATTGTCCATATTAGGTGGACAATGAACCTAAGACCGAAAGAAGTTAAATAAATTCCTTAAGGTTACATAGCTAGTAAATGGCAGAGCCAGGATTTGAACATGTGCCGTCAAAGCCAGCGTCGGTGCACCCTTGACCATTACACATGTGGTAGAGAAGCAAACTCTGATACCCATCTGGCTCTGACCTGAGACACATGTGAGTGATGTGGGCAAACCAGAGAGTGCCTGCACCATTCAAAGAAAGCACCAGACTCTCAATTCCAGGCATTTCATGCCTTGCTGGAATGCATGTCTAGTGTTTCCTGATTTTCTGAATTTTACATGACATCACCCAGTTTTTAAATGTGTCAATTAAGTAGATACGTACTTTAACACACACACACACACACACACACACACACAAACACAAACACACACACACGTATATGTATATAAAAGCAATGCTCACACCAAACAACCAAACACTCAGGCTAGGTTTGGCTTGCATTCTCCACATTTGCTACCTCTAATTGTACTGAAACCTAGAAATACCGCACCTTTTCTAACATGCAGAAAGAGGTTAAATGACTTATTCAAAGTGGTAACAGTTGGTTGGCTCTGGGCATAGGGAATCCTGGTTTGTATCTCACTATCATATCCATTGTAACCAATGCAGCTGAAGTCACCACCCCTTCACATGGGATGCATCTCAACACCCCAGAGGTAGATTAAAATGGCAACAGATTCTTTGCTATTCTTGTCATTGAGAGATGGGAGCTAATTCTACTCCCCTAATGATTTTCTTGACCAATAGAATGTGGCAGAAATGATTTTCTGGTATTTCTGAGATCGGTCAAAAGAAGCCTTACAGCATCTGCCTGGGCCTTTTTGTAGACTCACTGTCGCAATGCTTCCTCTGGAACCTGGTCACCTGCTGTGAGAAGCCCAAGCCACATGGAGAGACTAAGTGTCAGCCCTTCAGCTGGGCTCCCAGGCATCATCTGGAATCAAGTGCCCGGCATCCCAGCCCAGACTCCAGGGAAATAATTGAAGATAACACACTGGATGTGGGTCTCCTGCCTCAGTTGCTGCCTCAGACAGCTTTTCAGGAAAAGCTGATGCCAGTATTTCCTAAATTCTTGACCCACAAAACTGTGAATCAAATCAAATAGTCATTTTAAGCCACTATATTTTGGGGTAGATTTTTATACTGTAATAGATAACTAGGGAGTAATCCCTTTAAGTAGTTTACCCAGGAAAATAATCCAAAGCTGCCTCCTTCTTACTATTCCTTTTATCTTCAAGTTCTCCCCTAGGAATTTCATTTACTGCTGGGACCTCATGCAAGCCTGGGTGTGCAGAGAAGTCATTTTTGTAAAAGATGACTTGGGTCGTTCCATTTTCATATTGAATGCATTTGTCATTCGGACAGAGCTAACAGGTAGAAACCCTCACACAAACGGGGTGAAGTGAAATATGAGTGTATGTCCCTGGCATGGGATTTATCACCCCCTCTCTGTGGGCTCCTAGAAGACTAGTAGATTTGGGAGGATGAAAGGGGTCTCTGTTACAACTCTGAGCCCTCTTAGGATTCTACCTGTGTTCACAGTGTTGATTGGAAGTGATGGCTGTGGAAAAAGAGGGCAAAGTGTGGTCTCAGCATCGCTGTGTCTGACAGCTGACACTTGTGTAGACTCCAGGCAGCAGCATTTCTGTCTGCCCAGGCGGCCCTCCATCTTCATCTCACCGCAAGCAAGTACCAGGGGCTGAGGACATAAAAATGAACAAATATGCCTCTTTCCTCAAAAAGCTACAGACTACAAGGGTATGTGTGTGTGTGTGTGTGTGTGTGTGTGTGTGTGTGTGTGTGTGTGTGTCTATATACACACACCCATAGACACACATGTAAAAATACATATGTATGAAATGAATTTATTACTTGGGCTGAGCTTTGTAGAGTATGAACAGGGAAAGGCTTTATTTTTCTCTCACCATTTTCTTCAATGAGCTTTATCTCAACTCCTTTCCCTTCCTTGCCCCTTGATGACCCAGGAAAATTCCATAGCTGTCTAATCTTTTTTAACTCTTTTTGGACAATATAGCATCCCTTCCAGGTTTTAAAAAGCTCAGTTCTGTCCCCGTTAAAACTTCAAGCTTGTGTTTAATTTAAAGCTTCTTTCCTTCCTTCAGATCAGGCTTAACCCTAGAGACCAGAGCGGGGACCAGTGTGGTCTCCCCTCATTCTTCCTTCACTTTCTTCCACTCCTGCTCCGTGTTCCTCCGAGGCCTGTTTTGTGGGAAGTGAGAGAGGGGTGAGGTCCAGGATCAGACATTAGAAGAATAAGGGAGGGAAGGACTCACATGGCTAATGGTTTGTAACGCAGGTATCCATGCTATAGGCTGTAGCAAGTATTCAGATGATATGAGAGCCACCTTGGTGGGCCGTTCACAGGGTCTTCCTGCACAGCACCACCCCCTTACCGCAACATGGGGATTTATTTCTGCAGTGCAGTTTCCTGATGCAGGCTCTACATTCTCTGGATGACCCTTTGCAACCTCCTTCTAGCTCCTCCTCCTCTGGGATCAATCCTAGGCATTCAGTCCTCTTGGATAGGACTCCATCAAGTTGCCTCTAGCTCAGCCATCCTCTACCCTCTGAGCCATGCACTGGGCCCTAAGGAAGTGTACATGTACTGGTCAAGCCCAACACTGCTCTCCTGCTACCTGCTGCTCTCTCCCTGCCATCCTGGGCTGTTCTGGCCAGCCCTACGCTGTTGGAGTCTTCCAGGTGGAAAACAGGTTCCATTCTTTCTGTCCACGGATACCCCTAAACTAAAGCTCTCCCAAGATTGCTCACTCTGTTCTTCACTTCAGGCCCCTGCCGCTGTGAGGCCTGTGGTTCAGTGGCACAGTAAACATCCCTCTGGGAAGTGGGCCTCCTGTCTCCCTTCTTGCAGCCACCTTCAAGATCTATAAAGGATGCTCTTCAGGACTCTCTCCCAGCCCCTTGGTTGAGAAAAGCCAAATATTTTCTATTCCCTCCCTGAACCTCCTTTCACATGTTTAGTGTTCTCTCTCAGCCTGGAGGATCTAGCAGACTTCAGCTTCTCTTCAGAGTCTGTGAGGACTTTACTGTCCTCAATTTTAGCACAGATTCTAGGACTACAAGAGACATGTTTTATTAAATACAAAAAATTCTGGACCATGTTGACAATTGTCAAGGGGTGCCGAGCACTGAGCTAGTTCAACGGAAGAAAGAGGCAGGAGTGTCCAGGCAGCCAGATGAGAGGAGAGAGCTCCAGAAGGACAGATGGGGTTTCATCCAGAAGGACAGCTGGAGAGAACGCCTGGCAGAGGTGTGAGAACAAGTGTGATGACAAGAAGGGCTTGGTGAATCCAAAGCACAGCACAGAGGCAGTGGAGTCAGTGGGGAGAAGGGAGTCAGGACCACAGAGACTGCAGGGAGGCAGAGCAGGAAGGTGGGGCCCCTGAACAGCTTCAGGAAGAGGGTGAGTGTTACCATTTTCTAGTCTGAAGGGGTGTAGGGAGGGACACAAGAAGAGCAGTTAAGAGACCGCAGGTCCCCCATCCCATTTACCTTCAAAATTGTACGCTCTTACATCTTCCTTAGATTCTTAGTTATATGGTATTCCCACATCTCTTCACCTTCTACATTCCGTTTTAGAGGGATGACAACCCCTGGTCACTAAATGGCAAAAGATTTATTTGGTGGTGGTGGAACAGGTTCATAAGGCTGCAGTCTATTTTTGGCTACTTCAGTAAGACTGAATGAAGTAAGGTGTATGAAAATGTTCTGTAAAATTCTAACCTTAGAAAACGTAGGGAGCTCTTATTATTAAGCAGTTATTGTTTGTACAATTCATTTGGCAATTAATTATGAACCACCTGTGATATTTCTTCTCTTGTTTTCTGAAATTGTTATTTAAGTCTGTAAATCCACTTGCCTTATCCCTTAGGGCTCTATTTGTCAGTTTCCAAGGTGACAACAAGCTAGGGGTTAGATTAACACATGCTAACCTGTTAGTTGCCACCAGAGGAGGCAACTCCAAGTAATGCCATGTGTTTTAAACCTAGTAATGTTCAGGCTTTTTTTTTTAATAAATTTTTTGTTCAGGTTCAAAGTATTGACCTAGATAATTATTAACTATAATATTAATTGTATAGGTATGTAGACCATTTAGATGTACCAGATATGTTGCATTACTTTATATACTTCCATTCAGATTGAATAAGACTCTGAGCCCTCATTCTGTTGTCAGGCTGGCAGGGATTTACTCTTGATCTTATTAGAATTCCCTGCATTTCAGCTAATACGTCCATGAAAGGTTTTGTAAAGGTCTTGCGGGGGTGGGTCTTAGGCAGTGAAAAAGCATGTAGGTCATTGACCCCACTAATTATCGATGAGACAGCCTTGTCCAAGTCTCAAGGCAATTTAAAGTTTACTGTTCTGTTCCCTCTAGACCATGTTTGGGGCCCTCAATCCCTAGGATCCAATTTCCCAAGGTGCACTAAGCAGCCATTTACCCCACCTCTCAAGCCTTGTCCTTAAAGGGAGTAGGACCTGGATTTCTACTACTGAGGGACCTTCAGATCTTTATCTCCTCCCATACTTGGGTAAGTCTGCCATCCCTTTCTCTACTTATTATCTCCCTAGCAAGAATCTTTGCCTTCTTTCCTCCCCCTCTGGTGTACCGGGCATATTTCCTCAATAAGCGAAGTGTTCACAAAAGGCCCATGTGATTTTTCCTCAGATAGCTTCAGTTGTGGCCCTGCAAATGTTTCCAATGTGAGAAAACGCAAGTAATTGACTATCTACTAATATGAAAGTGGTGGGTGATGCAGACCCCAAAATACAACATCTCAATCAATTCTCCTACCTATATATAGATATAAAAATAGATATAACTTTTTAAAACCTCTAGATCTTAACATGATAATAAACATAATAGTCATTAAAGGCAAATATACAACCCAATAAAATTTATATTAACAATAGTACTCATAAGTGATGAAGGCATTTGAAGGAAAATCATTGTTCCTAAAATCACTATGGCTCTAATTGCTATGACATTGCCCTTTTGAGGTCAGCAAGGATATACTATTTTTTTTTTTTTTTGAGACAGAGTCTCACTCTGTTGCCCTGGCTAGAGTGCCGTGGCGTCAGCCTAGCTCACAGCAACCTCAAACTCCTGGGCTCAAGCAATCCTCCTGCCTCAGCCTCCCGAGTAGCTGGGACTACAGGCAATGCGCCACCATGCCCGGCTAATTTTTTCTATATATATATATTTTTAGTTGTCCAAATAATTTCTTCCTGTTTTTAGTAGAGACGGGGTCTCGCTCTTGCTCAGACTGGTCTTGAACTCCTGACCTTGAGCAATCTACCCGCCTCGGCCTCCCAGAGTGCTAGGATTACAGGTGCGAGCCACCACGCTGGGCCAGAACAGGTATACTATTAATATTACGAGTTGTGTGATGATGAGTCAATTTGCCCACAGTTTTTCTGTTTCAGCTACTTTGACCTCTTTTCATATTACCAGCTATGATGCCGTTTGGACTTCACATTATGCCACAGTTATTATTTACATAATAAACATACTGTACTCTTTTTTTCATTACTTCAGTAAAATTGAAATAGTACCAGTTGGTATCAGCTCCATCACCAACACAAAGACAGGTTTGGACATGGAAATTGTGGACTAGTTTTTTATTATTTCATAACCATTAATATAAGTCCATATATACTCATCATTTCAAATATCACTGAATTGCAAATAGAAAATTAAAAATGTTTTTAACTGAATGCCTGAAACCTTAGGCATATATCCATGGAACTCCAGGGCCTATGGAAGCCAGTTTAGAGACATTGCTACAGTTAAATGTGTATAAGTTCTGGGGTCAGCTGAATTTGAACTCTACCTCAATTTCCACATCTGTAGCATAAAAATGGTAATATTGCCTTCTGTATTAGTTTGCTGGTGCTTCCATAGAAAATTTCTACAAACTGGGTGGCTTAGAACAACAACAGCAAAAATTATCTCAAAGTTCTAGAAGTCAGAAGTCTAAAATTAAGGTAACGGTAGGGCCATGCTTTCTCTAAAGGTCCTGGGAAAGGGTCTGCTCCAGCCTTTCTCCTAGCTTCTGGGAGCCACAGGCATTCCTTGGCTTGTAGACGCATCACTCAGATACTCTGCCTTTACGTGGCCTTCTCCCTGTCTCTTTACATCATATTCCCTCTGTGAATATTTGTCTCTGTGTCCAAATTTCCCCTTTTAATAAGGACACCAGTCATATTGAGTTAGACACTGCTCTAATGACTCTATTTTCACTAGATTACAAAGGCCCTATTTGCCAAGACGGCCACAGTCTGGTGTACTGGAGGTTAGAACTTCAAAATATCTCTGTTGACGGAGGCACAATTTAACCCATAACACCTTCCTTTGGTGTTCTGAGCATTAGAGATAATGGGTCTAAACTGCCAGGCTCATTTTAAGTGCTCAATAAGGAGTTGTCAGCACGTTCATAACAAGACGGTTCATTGCCCCTCCCAGAGACACATTTCATGGCCATATTTACACTCAGCATACCAACTGTAGTTTAGAATTTCTGGCATTGGAATGTGTCAATGAGAGAAAGGCCCTTTGCTGCAGATCAAATTCCACTAAAATGTTTATGTACACTCAAGGCTCAGGCTGTCAGATTTCTTTATTTACTGTGTTAGTTTTCAAAAATCGCTTTGGACCAGACTCCGAGTCTTTTGATCACATTCACTGTTCTATCTCCATCATCCAGCAGCTGCTTAACAAATACCAGCCCCTCAGTCCTTCCAAGTTTAGGCTGTAAGTTTCTTTGACTTGAAAAAAGCAGGCTGCTATATATTTTTTTTCTTTGTCTTTCCTTTTTTTCTTTTTTCATTTGGATTTTGGGACTGAGCCTGACTCTCTCACAAATGAGGAAAATTAATGCCAAGCTAGAGGCAGTGATAATGAGGAATATCTCAGAAAAAGGACTTTGAAGGGAAGGGGATGTGTGTGATGTGTTGTCGTAGAAATGGCCAACTTTGTCCAAAGACCTTAAAAGTCTTTGCATTTCAATACTGGGTTGTCATGTTCTCTGCAGATTAGATTTCCAAGGAGATCTCTGAATAGTGGCCTTTGCCTCACAGACATAGAGTTTTTCTTTGTGGAGTCTCATGCCCATCAGAGTAAGGAATAGAGCCTGACTCACCAGGCTGGCTGAGGGTTTTCATGCGGTGGAGGGAGAGCAGCGGGGACCGGCTTTGCTGAGTGCCCTGTCGGATAGATACACGTTTGACATGGGAACGCTGAGTTATCAAGTTTTCTCCAAGGGCAATCATATATCTTGGGAATCCAGAGCCAAATTATATTTGACATTTCATTTAAAGCCTGAGACATCTTGATGTTAAACCAGAGTCTAGGAATGCGAAAGCAGGAGGCCGTTCAATTTGACAGAGTGGATGTTTCTATTTCTATCTCACCTGCCTGGGTAATAGACAAGTCCTGATACTTCTTCCTCATTTCATCCAAATGAAAATCACTGAGTTAGCTCTCTGCCGAAATGACACTAGCTCAAAGTTATTTTCTCTTCACATCTCTGTGCAATGACTCAAGAGAGTGTATCTTGAGTCATTTGGAAGCTTCATCGTGGCTGGCGTTATTTATGCAGTGGGTAACAAAGCTATATTTACTTGGCTTGTAGTCCAGATTGAAGAGGTATGGGAAGTTTGTGTGCGTTTGAGTGGAAGATACACGAGCAAGAGGCCCATCGAGTGACATTTCCGCCAGATATGGGGGATGGGGCAGAGGGGCTGGAAAAGTGCCTTAAACTCAGGATGTGGTGATTCTCATCTCTTTCTTTCCTTTTGATGAGAATTTTTTACTTGTCCACGTGGATTCGGGAAGGAGAGTAGAAAGAAGAAAAAGGGACAAACAGAAGGCCGCTTTAGCCCAGTATGTTCCAGAGAGTGTGGAAATAAATATTATCTAAAATAAGAAAAATTTAGATGTATTATGTTAGCATGGTGGTACATGTATATAATTCATAGAGAAAGAAATGTACATACATTGAGTGATGATGCTTTCTTTAATTAATTTTTGTATTTAGAGGAGGACATAATCAAAACCATTTGGATATAATCAGCCAATGGCTTATACTTTGTTTAATTATTAGCTTAGGAAGTTACAAAAACAGAGTCAGTCCATCTTGCAGTCCATAATTATTTTATGAATTTATAGTAGGCAAATAGTTCTGTGCTAAACTTTGCAACAGAAACTAGGAAGCATTAGTAATGGCCCTTGCCTCCAAAGCACTCTCATAGTGGGGAAGAATAAGGAGAATAGGTTGAATCCCGAGGGAGCTGCTGAGGGCTGAGAACGTGCATCCATCTTTTCAAGCCCAGTGTCTGTGTTGAGCCTCACAAGTAGCAAGTCATGGAGAACAGTTGGTGGAGGAAAGGAGTGAGTGACTGAGTGAATAAACAAATGAAAAAGCACATTGGCAGACTTAAGGGAACTCGAAAGAAAGGGAAAAAAGGTACAAGCTCCAAGCTCCTATTTTTTCTGCAAACTTCTGCAAGTACAGCCATTTTCTTTTTCAGAGGCTCCAAACAGGTCCCTGTGGTCAAAAAAGTCTCCTCCAAGGATGAGCACTGATCCCTCAAACACCATCTTTCATTGTACCTCCCTGCTCCAGAATATGTTTTTCCTGATTAGCCTCCCTCTTTTAAATATGTCCCTATAATGTTGTAACCGAATGTTATAGCACCACAGGAGATGCCTTATAAAATCTTAGAAAAGTAAAAACCCCAAATCAGCACATTCCCATCAGCCAGAAGTCACCATGGTTAGCACCTTGTTATATATCCACCCCAGCATATCTACAACATTTCACACCAAAATAAAATCATCCTGTATATACTATTTTGCAACCTTTGCTTCTTTTCCTAGTTGTGATGTCTACCTTTTTTATTTTATTACATTGCAAACCCATCAGATATTCTCCAAAATGACATTCAAATGACTTTACAGTTGGTTTCTCCTGTACCAATCCGGAACCACACTGAGCCGGGTTATTACATCACCAAACAGTGCTGTGTTGCAGTTGGCTTGTACCATGCACAAGACTCAATTGTTAAGCTTTCAGGAATTTTACAAGTGGGTTGATGTCACATTGACAGTTTGAAACAGCCATGATGGGAGTATTTACAAGATGAAAATCAGCAAGTATTGCAAATCAGGGTCTATCACCCCATATTCGTTGTGCAACATTACTAGCAAGCATTTACTCCACATCTCTTTTAATCTTGTGCAGCACCCCTTGTCTGTATTTTCTTATGACACTGATTTGTTAATTAGAATAGGTCAGTTGTCCTGTAGAATATACTGTCTTCTGCATTTGTCTGGCTTGTGGTGTCATTCAGCCCATATCTTCCTTATATTTCACATATGTCCCATATATTGGCTATTATGTTGAAAGGCTTAATGCTTTCAGGTTCAACATTTCTGGCTTGATCTTAGTTGATTTTAGATTTATAGTAGTGTAGTACATTGGAGACACATAATATTTCATTGACCCATCATTACAGATACTCACATTAACCCCTGGATTCAATTAATGACAATTCAGTCCCTCCATTGAAAAATAGCACTTTTCTCTTGGGACCTGAAAGTATCTGTGTAGTATTAGTTTGCACTATATGAAAGTGTCAGGGTCACAGTCTGCTCTCGGTTCTTGGCCAAAGAATGACCAGATACACTAAAGTGTCAGGTCAAGCTTCTTGGCAGACTATTATCTTAGTTCTTTGGCTCATTGCTCGGAAAAAATATCACAAGCAGGGCCAGTGTGATGGTGACCACAAGCAGGAAGCAGTTTCACATGAGCAGCTTTTTATGGTAAAACAAAACGGGTCTTTCTCCACAAATGGATAGAGACAGACTGACTCACTGACACTGACACTGACACTGACTGACTGACTGACTGACTTTCTCTCTGGGAATTTTTGGGTTGTTTCCTTTTATTGGCCTGATCTGAGGAAGGGATTTCTGTAGATGTGGGATGTTACCAAATGATTAACAGGTGTTCTCAAGGTTGCATCTACATATGTAACTTTGAAAGCGCAGCTGAGGGGGGCATGAACCACAATGTAGATTTAAGCTAATGACATAATCATTATCCTTAGGTTATTCTAGGTCACTTTCCAAATCCTACTATGCCTGGGCTGGGGAATTCCCAGATTAGTAAGGTATTCTCTCCTTCCCCAGGTGTAGCAGTTGCTCAGGATAGGATTAAGGGTGGAGCAACATCAAAACAGAGTGCCTGCCCTTATCCTTCTTCCCAAGTGGGGCAATTGCTTGAGGAAGCACCAAAGCAGGGCACCCTTATCCCTAGAAGAGCCAGAGATGCTAGCTATCTAAGAAAAATATTACCGTACAAAACCATTCACCTACTGATGATGATAATCCTTGCCTGAAGCAGCTAATTTAATTAAGGTTTCTAAAATATTTTTAAAATCCTGCCACTCTTTCTTCATTTATTAGCCAACAATCCTACATAAAAAAGTTTCCTTCACCAAGTGGACGATTTTGTTACCATAAAACCTAGTTACTAGCAGAAAGGGAGGATAAAGGATCAAGTCTTTCACTTTATATCCCTATTTTCAAAGAAACAAGTTGTTTTAATACCTACCTCAAGTGGTGATAAATGAGATTTCTGTGACTTTCTTTTTCAAATATCATTATGGACTCATTGATTTTTTTTATTGATTCAACCTGTTGCAATCCACTAAGCTCATTATTCTTTTTGAGGTTCAAATTGTCATAACTTCGACCAGTGGCATCCCCTCCACGTTGGCTCCTGGGTCACAGCCCAGTTAGTCTTTGCAGGCTCTCTACTTTCTGGCACAAGAAGTCCTAGGCTCACCTTCTTCTTTTTCTGCCCCAGACCTGGAATCAACCATTTCTCCAGGGAGCCTTAGTTTCTTTTTATGGGGAACAGTAATAGAGCAACACCTGAGTGTGAGAGATATTCACTGCTGTTGAGGGTACCTTGCTTCTAAGACCTTTCAGGGTCTTTAAATATATGTTCGAAAAGTCATGAAGTCATATTCATAATTTAAATTAAAATATTAACATTAGAGTGTGTTCATTTCTGAAAATTTTATATTTGTATCCCATCATTTGCACTGAAAGTTTTGATTCCTAATGTCTTTAAAATAATTATTTGCTTTAATAGGTATTATTAAAAATAGTTTGCAAATACCAATATCAATTTTACAACAAATAATATAATGATTCAGGGAGGTTTAATTTTTTTATGTGGTTCTTTTTGTCTAAGAATAGCTCACACTACTTACTGACAATCAAAATATTGTGTTTTTTTAGTCCTTTGAATGAAATTATTTTGCTGTTACCAATTTGATATAGAGTTAGGTTCATTTGGTTCAATTTGTTTTCAACTTGAGAAGTTTTTTCTAATATAATTTTCTTAAAGAGTTAATATATTTACATGACTAAAAGGTCAAAACAAAAGAAAATGTATGCATGTAAAAGTCCTGGTTTCATTGCTTCCCCCTCTTCGATTTCATGTAGTCATTTAATAATTAGTTTTTTGTTTATCATTCTGATGTTTCTTTTTTATATATATATATATATATATATTTCCCCATATGCTATGTACACCATTTTGTGTCTTGCTGTTTGTTATTCTACAATAGCTATTGTGATCTTTCTATATCAGTACATAAATATTACCCTCATTTTTTTTAACCTCTGCAGAACACTCCTTCTTGAGGGTATGTAATAGCTATTTAACCTGTCCCTTATTGGTGGATACTTGGATTTTTCCCAGTATTCCACTTAAATGCCATTTCATACTTACACAGGTGTAAATGTGAAATAGAGTGAATTGCAGGGTGAAAGGGCATTTGTCATTTTCTTAGATATTGCCAAATTCTCCTCCTCAGAAATGATTCCATTGTGCTAACTTACTAGCAATATAGACCCATGCACGACAGTGTCAATATTCTAATACTTTAACCACAGAGTGTGTTGTGAAACTTTAGGTGAAAATTGTACCCCGTTAGAGCTTTTATTGGCGTTTCTTATATGTGTGATATTGAATGCTCTTTCTATGTTTAAGGGAATCTTGTATTTTTCTTGTTGTTCCTAACCTATCCTCTATTGGGTTGTTGGTCTTTCTCTTCTAGATTTCTAGAAATTCTATATAATGAACTTAGCTCTTTGTCTGTAATATAGGCTGCATTTTTTTTCTGTTTGTCATTTCTTTTGACTTTGCCAATGACACTTTCTTCCAAACAGAAGTTTTTATTTTCATGTGTTCACATTTGTCATTCTTTTCTCTTATGTCATCTGGGTTTTCAGTTATAGTTAGAAAGGCTTTCTCTGCTCTGAAGTTTTAAAGGAGTTAGCTATGGTTTTTTTTTTCCTGGTATTTACATAATTTCATTTTATTTACATTTAGATATTTTATTCATTTAACTTGTTATCTTCCACCATGCATTCAAAGTCCTTGACTCCTGCCTCTCACTGCACTGATATCTTCTACTGATATACTTGGGGCCCTAATTCATGCCTCATTCTATTGTATTTTAGTTCCTCTATGCCTCTGCTCACATGGCTCTTCTCTTCTATTACAGATCTGGACCTTTCAAAATCCTGCTTTTCCTCTAAAGCTCTAAGTGAGTCCTATTTTTATTGGTAATATCATTGACCAGCATAGCCAATGTCTACCCCTGTATCCTCTGAAATTTCTATAACATTTACCACTAGTATCACTGGCATGATGGATTATTTACTCTTTGTATTTTTAGTTGGTACCTATATGAGGAGTTAACATAGTTAACCTAAGTTAACTTAACTTAACCAAATTAATTGTTTAACTTAACAATTAAATGAACACCTACTTTAACTCAGAAATCATATTTTCTTTTCTATGGGCCCCCATTAGCTGCTGGAAAACCACCTGCCTCTGTGTCCTGTCCCAGATCTCTGACTATTCAAAGCATCTCCTTCCAAAAAAAGCAAAGACATTCTCTCTCAGTCCTTTCTAGTCTGCTGAGAAATTATCTGTCACCACTACATTACCTAGAAAAAAATTTCATTAAATAAAGATTCAGAGTAGTTTATTAGATTGTACCAAAAAGGATATAAATATAAGGTGTGAAAATTGCAATCCAGGCAATGATTGCATGTGGTCAGTGAGTCTGATCTCTCTATGGAGGGAGACACTCCAAGGGACCAAGATCTCTCCTTAGAGACAAAGAAACACCAGGCTAGACCAGGTTTCTTGCTGACAGGGGTATTCCAGAACTCAGTGCCTTAAAAAAACTGATTTAAAAAAAAAGGTAGTCATTTTTACTCAATTTTACATTCAGTAAGTGAAATGGGAGGTAGAGGCCATCATTGTCTAGCACCTTGGACAGCAACAGCCAGCCCTTTATTGGTTGTGGTTGGTAGACCTGGGTCTATCAGAGGTGGAGAAGAGAGAATAAAAGCAGAAGAAGGGGAGTTAAGAAAGCTAAAGCCCCATCTATTACTTGGGAGAAATCACAACAAAGCCAAAGACAAGGCAGAGTGATAAAGGCTGTATTTATGCCAGGTGGTAAGATGGACATGTTTTGGGTTGGATAATGTTTTCTCAGCTTATACCAGACAGCTGTCTTCTTTCTTGGGGCCTAAAACTTTCTTCAACAACTGAGTCCTCCTTACTTAGTATGACAAGATGCAAGTCTGTCTATGCCTTAGTGAGCCTGCAAATAAGAAGAGCCAGCATTCCTTGGTCAGTATCAGGGCTTCCTACAAAGGGATCTGATGACTGATGAGGGGCTGGTGATTTCAGGCTTTGTGTCCTGTAGGGAAAGGGTCTGATGATTGGTATTGCTAAATTTGTTGCTTGTGACTGGGTCCTGAAGTTTTGCACTTAATTGGTAAGAATTGGCTCATACACGGTATGGGAATGAAAAGTTCATAACCGTGTTCATTTATTACTTCACTCATTCATTTATTCAACATACATGTATTGACTGTCTACTATTGTCTAGCAACTTAGCTAGGCTCTAAATATGTAAAGCAAAATAAGATACAATTTTGTTTTCAAGAATGTTCTAATACAGAGCAATGGTCCCCCACCCAGTTTTTTAATCTCACAGCAAGCACTAAATACTTCTCAGCATGCATCCCAATTCTTAGTTATTCATAAGAACATATTTTATTATTTTAATAAAAAAATTATAAAATTTACATAAAAGTAAACCTTACAAAACATTTATAAAAATATAAATTGAAGTTTTAACATTTTTCTCTCTTAGAATGATTTTGTAAAAATTATTGAATATAATACAAATGCCTTCTGGGTTATTAAAACCTGTTGCACATCCAAGTAGAAATTAGGCCAGTTAAAACAGAATTTGTCAAGGGTCTTCTTACTTGTTTTTTCCTTTCTAGCAATCAGAAAACATACCTCTAATGTTGCCATGGGGTTGCCTACCTCAATTAAAGAAAAAGTATTTTTCTTTTTAAAAATAAAACTTTAAAGACAACAAGAAAGTGTTTTTTAGGATTGTTGGAGGAAATGATGATATACAATGTATACTACCTAGTTACAGTCAGAAAGTCCTGAAATTGGTCCCCAGTTCATCCACCATAAGGAATTAACTGGTGATGACCTAAGTGGTATGGTTCAGGGGCCAGTTTGGATCCAGGTTTTATTTTCTTCCAGTTTCTCCATAATATTCTTTTCTCTAAGAATTGATGATAGTGCATCTAGCTCTTGGTTCAAAGCTTCTATTACTAAGGTATAGTCTATACTTGAACACTTACTCAAAATAAAGCCTTTAAATACTAAACTTCTAATCATTGCTATTTGTGAGAGATTGTCTGCCTCTCTAGTGGTCTCTGAGAATTGCCACCTCCAGCTATGTGAAGCTGTAGCTTTTGTGACCTGGGTCTTCTTGGTGAAGTAGATTTTGTATGTATTGTGGTATTTGAGAGTTGAGGTGATATGGTTAACTCCATTTTGTAGAAAGACACGTCTTCTTGAAATTCTGATTGAAAACTGAGTTCCCTCATTGTGCGTAGACATGAGCACCGCAACATTTTCTACAGATATTTTTAAAAATTAATTTTTAATTTAATTTTTATTGATATATAATAGATGTATATATTCATTTTTAGGGTCCTGCAGGCGTTATTAAACATTTCCATGGGAGCGGCAGATTAGGATGCTGCATTAATCACCCATATCCAATAGTTTGCAACAATACGATAATATTATTAGTATTAAACAAGAAATGTAAACTTTTTTTTAACGTCAGGCTTACTACCCTAAGTTCAAAGGAAAATTTAAATGAATCATTTTTCAAGTTTTCCACAGGAGACTTGTTTTAGAAGATGTGAAACAATGATTTCTAATTTCCAAAGTTGTTTGTAAACCAATGGCTACTGCAAAAATGCTTGCAAATCATTAACAAATGCTTTTTAAATATCTTTCACTCCAGCCTCCAGCAATTTACTTTGCAATATTAATTTGCTTAGCAAAACTCTCCTAACAGGCAACTTAGTAAAAGACTTCAGCCTGAGTCAGAATTGTTCAGATTTCAAATGGCACAATACAAATGACTGAAGCCTTAGTGAAGTTTAAACCTTGGTTCAAGGTTAAGCTGATGAACAGGAAGCAACTAGGCTTGGTGGTGAGAGTCCTACTGTGGGTGAGAGATAGCCTCTGATGGAAGGCTTTGGCTGGTGCTCTGTTCTCTCTTTATGGGCCTACTTAGCTCTCTCTATGTGATTGCCCATTTGCAATATTAACATAATAACACGCACATATATATATTTACAGAGTGCCTCCTTTCCAAGGAGGAAAGACATTAAGATTAAGCCAAATATTTTTAGTTCCCAAACCACATTATAAACAAAGCAACTGCTTTCCTTGCCACTGGGATAGAAAGCCATAGTTGTCTCCAAGTTACCCAACTATGCTGGGAATAAAAGTGACTGAAATTACAGCATCATTTTAAACTGAAGATAAAATGACATAGCCTTAATACAATTTTGGGGATTAATAAAAATGAGTTTGGACAGTTGAGGTTTTCTTAGGGACAAGAAGTTTCTTAGGGGTAGTCCATATGGCATTAAACAGGAGAGAGGTGGTGCCTTCATTGAAATGATTGTCACGATTCATTCTTTGCAGCAGTGTCCAAGAATACTTATTGGCTCTTAATCGAGTATTATGTGATGCACATACATATTCTAGCACTCTGCTCCTGCATCTCCCCTTATAGCCCATTAATATTTGCAACTTACGTTTGTGTGATTATTTTATTAATGTTTATATTCCTTCAGGCCACCTGCTCCATGAATGCCGAGACTATTTTTAATTTACACACAATTTCTGCACAAGGACTGGAAAATAGTAGTGCTAAATACATATTAGTAGAAGGAAGAAAGGAAAGAAAAGAGGGAAATAAGAAAGGGAAGAAGGAAGGGAAGAAAGGAATGATGAAAGGAAGGGAGGGAGGGAGGAATGAAGGAAAATATAGATAGATGATTTGGGATTTGGAAATAGCCCAAATATTCTGATCTTTCTGTTTATCTGATTATTTTCTCACCATATATAGCTAGCAGTCATCTGACTTCATGCATCCTTTGGAGGGACAGCAGGGTCAGACTTGCCAAGTGTTTAATTGTTGCTCATTGTGAAGAAAATTAACACTCCAGTGAAAACGGAACCACAAGCAAGCTGCTCAGATCATTGTAGATTCTGAATTTCAGATCTGTGAGGAACTTGGGTACTTATCACATCCTCATTTTTGCCTTGAGAAAATTGAGGCTCAGAAAGGTTAGGTAACTTGCTGAAGGTCACACAGCTGGTGGCAGAACTGTGTCACCTCTATTTCATGCTGTTGCTTGGGTAGACTGCAGACAAAGCATGTACCAAACTCTGATTTCTGTTGCTGTCAGTGCTGGGGGGAAGCCAGAGCTCTTGCTTTGCAATGAATGTTCTGAAACAGGATAATTGAGGAACATCACAGCAGGCTCTGGGAGGAATTTGCAGCCAGTCATATGAAACTTGAGTGTCTGGCTGAAACTGACTCTAGTCAATCACTGACTCTTTCTCTGGCTACTGGGAAAGAGGTAGTGAATTTTTTTTTGTTGCTTTAGTTGGTGTTATGGCATCACATTTTGAAGAAAAACACTTTTTCCCCTTTCAGATCTCTATTTCTTGTAATGTTAAATTAGGCACTTAATTTGTCATATCTAGCACTGGGGAAAGATTAGAGGCTTCTCCCTTCAAATCCAGACCCTGCTCTTTAATATACCCTAGGCCATGTAGTTCACTCATCTTAATTATGCAATTATTTGAAAAGATTCCAATATTGTCTACTTATCAAAGGTCTCTGAAATACATACCACACCCCTCTGATTAGGAGTGATTAGTGAAATATCTGATATCAAACTGTTTTCACATTTCCTTCTCTATTGATTGTCCAAAGGGTGATTATTGTGATTGCTCAGCCAGCTGTTCTCATTAGGGGTCCATTGATCGTGGGCTGGTTATGGTTCCAAATGCCAGGCTAAACGTGTTGCCTTCCATTCATAGTGTGAGGGACCCAGATAAGGGAAAGAAAAATTAAGGCCAGCATTTTATTCTCCAAGCTCTAGGTAAATTGCTCCACCTTCTAACTGCTTTCCCAGGTCCCTCCCCAAAGAAACAACATTAATTAGTCTCTTCAGCTATGCAGTCTTTGGAAGCAATACTCTTGATCTATTGAAGGCTGCATTATTAAAATTATCTGCTGTGTCTGTCCTTAATAAGGTCAAAGAAGGAATCTATGAAAGCTGATTCATCACAAAGGCCCTGGGGATGCATACCATTGAGAAAGCCAATTTTATTTTCCCACTGCAAAACAAAACGGGGTTTCAACCTTCCTTGCTTATCAGAAAGGCAAAGCCCAGAGAACCCACTATTAATTTGAAGAAAGGCCTAATCAGGACATCTAGCCTTCTTTGTGGAGGATTCCTCACGATCAGGCTGTGTGTGTGAAAGGGAGCAGTGAGGGAAGGTTTTAACTGTCTAAGACAATGATAATTCCTCTTGGGAGATGCTTGTCAGAATAGATTTCCCTCCAAGATCTCAGCCTACATTTCTTTAATAGTTATTAATGCTACCGTATCAGCAATGCTCCTCTCCTACCATGATAAAATCTCCCCAAAGCGGATTGCTATTGTGTACATTCAGCAGGATTTAGGAAGACAAGATGCAGAAAAAGAGAATTGATTTTCCCTCTTTTGGTAGAAGACAATGTTGGGGACATTGGTGTGTCTTGTATCACAAAAATCTATAAATTACTTCAAAATTGTACAGGGCATTCTCCATAATATCCTCAAAATGTGAAGGTTCCCAACTTGCATTATTTATCTTAATTTGTGCTTTCTGAAAAAGACTTTGTTTTCTATTTCCAGTAAAAAAAAAAATCATAGTTCTGGAATTTTGGGGGCAAACAGTGTAAGAGAAGAATTGGTGTTTGTCCCTGTACTGCACAAAACACATGGTAAGTATCCAGTGAATATTTGCTGACTTGTGGATACGCTGCCAAGATAAAAAGCTAAAAATTCCCATGAGTTCATTTTAATACAGTTCCCATTTATAGCAAGTAATTAGAGTTTGATCTTTGAGATAATATATTTGTTAAATAAGTATAAGTATATAACTGTGGCATCTTAGCACTGGAGGGTCGCCAAGCTCTGCCTCACATGAAATGCAGACATCAACTCGCTAGGTCTGGGGTCATGTTGGACTTTTTTTCACTTGCAGATTTGTAATTATATTTCTTAGAAGATGTAAAAAATTTTGGTCCTATTTTTAGACAGGTAAAAACAGGTGTGTGAATAAAATGAGTGTCAAAGCAAGTTCTTTTTCAAAGCCTTGGTAATACTGGATTCCTCTTGGCTGAGGATGCTGTGGCAAGTCTTGATTACTTGATTATATTAGGGAGTTTTTTTTCGGCATACTAAAAATATATTATCTAGCAATTTCTAGAGGGTTCCAGGCCTTTTGCTTGGGGTTATAGGAACAAAGATAACTAAACAATGGCCTCTATCCAGTCCATGCAGTGGACTAGATTAGCAAAATGTTACGGTGCATGGGAGTACAAAAAATTTCCTGGAAGAGAGGACATTTTGTTTGCCACACAGGCAGTCAGTCATGAGGTGGGTGTTCTACAACCAATCGGATGTGTCAAAGCACAGCATCCTCAAAGACATAAAAGTCTGTTCTGAAAAATTTGGTTTGCCTGAAGGTGGGTGGCTGGAGGAAAGCTTGAGAAGTAAGCAGGGGCCAAGTCATCCCCTACTTGGTTAACCAATCATGGGAGATTAGATAACTAAATCTAATCCCGGCAGAAAAATTTAACCTGGGATGATAAGGTCACCCTTGATCCTTAGAAAGTTTGTGGCCATCCATACATCCAAAGGAAAAAGCAGACATACAGGCCACGATATACCCCACATCTAAAATGCCCTGAGATCTGGCCTTGGGCCATTGCATTATTCCACTGAGGGCTAAATTTCTGTATTCTTCTCAACTATTTCAATAACAAACTTGGAAGGTACATCCTAGTTGGGAGATCATTAATTTGTAATTTTCAGTGTCAAGATTTCAGGGAAAAATATCATTTGTGAGTCTCTAAGAAAGTAGACTGATCTTCAGATGAGATAAAATATCCTGCATGTACTCTTCATTTGCTTTCTGATTTACATAGTATCTCTCTGTTCAGCAAGGAACACCCTCCGTGACTTCCTGAGGCTGACCTGGATTTTACTTACAGCTGCCCTAAATTGTGTTATCATGGTATACCAGTTGTTCAGTATTCAGCCTTGCTCCTCTGTAACTTAATATTTTGATTTATTTCTGACTTGGCTCTTTCTTTATTGAATGCTGACTTTTCTTAAGAGGTTGATGTGGAAATGTGCTGCATAGAAAAAAAGGGCACAGTTTGGCCTCAGGGCAAAAACATGAATACTGACCCAAGGACATGAATACAGGACATAAGAGATAGTGCCATGGGTACTTAGCAGCCAACAAAATTAACTCATTCCTTTGTCTTTTGTACATTCCTAACTGTTGCAGAGTGATTCAAATTTTAGCACAGAAAGTAATGTTAGGAAACAACCGCTGTTTGCTAACAATCATTCTTTAATTCTCAAAGTTCAGAAATTTGCTTGAAAACATTTTCTCTTGGTCCAATGAACTAAATTTTAAGATGTGTGGTAGCTCTGATACTACCTAAAAAGAAAACATTTCTTGCAGTCTACTTTTGGATTTGAATGAGCTCAAAGTAAATGACTCAGAGATAGATTAAATGTCCCTTGAAATATACCCAAGCTTAATAATTAGGAGACAAGTGCTTGAATAAACACATTTGGAGTGTTATTGAGCATATACAAGCTTAGATGGTCCATATTTCCAGAAGGCAGTGAGTCTATAGCAAATTCTTGGGAACTGAGCAAATTACACCATAAATAAAAATGGCAGTGGAGGCATTTGTTTTATTATTCAGTTAAGTAGGAGGAATTCTTTCATACCTAGAGGGATTTAGGTAAGATTAATGAATAGACACACCCAAAAACAAGAACAACAAAAAACAGTAAAGCATTACCATTCAAGAATGTGAAATCACTTCTCTCAGAGTCTTTTGGGATGTTAGCAGTCTTTTGTTGATAATGTCAAACTAAAACTTTCCCTGAAGCAGCAGATAACTAGATGGCTCTTAACATACCTCCCAGGGCTTATGGTCTCCTATTATTCCACTAATATCCCCCTGTATGTTTCCAAATCACTTCTTTCAGTTTATACGGTGTTCAAAACTAACTGAATAGAGCATTGCAAGGTAGAGATAAGAGGTGAATAGGAGCGAGCTTAAATCCTAGCTCTGTCATTGGCTTGCTCTCTAATCTTGAGGAATGCTCTCAGTATCTCTGAGCCTTAGCTTCTGCATCTTTAACTAGGAGAAGTGGAACGGTAGCTATGTGAGGCTGCTCTGCGCACTGAATGAGGTAACAGGGGAAGATGCTTGGCCAGAACCTTGTAACTCAATTTTCTTATCCAACAGTGAGCCCTCTGGGCACACGGACTCAGTATGCGCATTCAGTCTCATCTCCTGCGCTCTCTAACACGTCTCATGAAGCCTCTGCTGGCTGTTGTATTTTCCAGTCCATGAATACCTTTAGTATGATCCAATGTCTATATTTGTCCCACATTATTCTCCCATACACAAAACTTCTAATGACAATGCAATCTTTCTAGAAAATCTCTGAAGAAGAAATATTACTAGTCCCATGGTGAATATAAAAATAGATCCATAGGGAACAAAAGGAGTGTGATTGAAGATAAAATTCTGCATTTCCTTTGGATGTGAATAATGAGTACTCATTTTTTACTTAAAAAAAAAGAAATCTATGGAAGAAAATTTTGGTATCTTTCTGTTGCTACTGTGGTTGTCTTAACCATCCAGAGAGACTTGGTTTCTCTTCAAGGCTGAAGCTCATTTGTGAATAGGTCAGTGCTGCACATGATTGTGGCTTTCCCAGAGACCCCTCTGGGAGAGACAGAAGTCTTCCTTCTGGCCATGCTGAATCAGAGATGGCACCTACATGACTCATAACCAGTGGTTCTCTGCCAGAATTCACCTTGCTTTCTTTTCCCCAGACCAGCTAGTCCATGTGGCTGGCAGGCTGCACAGCTCATTCCTGCTCATCACCTTCCTCTCTGGAGGAGCCCACTATGCCGTGTCTGAGGCTGCCCTTCAGGGTTGCTTCAGAGAGTCTCTTGTGCCTGCCTTGTCTGTTGGCTACCTGACTCTAGACTACTTCCGCAGCTGTCTTAACACCCAGAGGGTCTATAATGTAATTTGTGTTTAGGAAATCCTCAGGCCAAAATAGCTTCTGGAAATTCACCTGTAAATACGTCACTTTCCAGGGTTATGTCAGTCTTCTCCCTGTTCAAACGCCTGCATGTGCCCCTTGAGGAGGGGGCACATCACCCCAGGAGTCCTCTCCCCATCATTAAAGCGTGAATCTCACACTGGGCTGGGAGGGGTTTGTGATGAGCATAAAAGTGAGGAAAAGCGTGTAAGGCAGCGGTATGGTTATTGGGAGATGGCCATGAAGGGACTAGGTAGGGGATTGGGGAGAGATAATGCACCTAGGAGGGGAGGACAGAGAAGGGCAGGTGAGAAGAGTACCAAATCAAACACCCTGTGTTGCACAATCGGGCCTGGAGTTGGCCTGCTCTCTGCAGAGTAGCCACAGGTTTCCATGATGCTTTAGTGATAGCAGCCACCAGTACCTCTCATTGGGAGCAAAATCCCTGATTTTTCTGATTGTTAATAGTATATTCTACTTATTTAAAGAATAAAAGTCCCCTGCTAGAACTAATCTTCTTAAAATGGTATTCAGGTTTTCAGAAAAGCCCAGCACCAGCATATTTCTTATCAGCTTTGAAGGTTATAATAAATCCCTCCTTCTATTAATTCATAAATCCTTTAGCCATATGCCATTTTGGGTCCATATGCTTTCTTTCCTCCCTCTAACCCTGGAAAAGATCTTTCACATCCAATCTTTGTAGATATCTGAATGTGAAATCCAGTATGTTTATCTTATCCCTATAATCAGAAGGTCAGCAGTTACCTGTGGCTTTTCCATCTGTCCTCCAGCTGAATGCTGGCATTTAGTAAATCAAAAACTGGTTATAAATTAGCAAAGCTGACTGGCTCAATGAGATCTAGCCTGGAGTCCTTGCTGGAAGGGTGGAGGTTTAAATATGGTTTGAAGGGAGATTTGAGGTGAACTATATTTCTCAAAGCCATGGAGTAGCAGTGTAGAAGATGAGAGATGTTCTCCTGGGGAAAAATGTCAAATCACATGGGGAATAGGAATCTTTCACAGGGTGATTATTAAATTTTGAACACTGCTCTGAATGGATTAAGTATAATTTTTTTTTCTTTTTTTTTTTTTTTTTCAGATGCAAGGAAGTAGCTGGAAACAATTGTTCTCAAAGTGTTTCAGCCCAGAAATCACTTAGGAAATCTTTTGTAAGTGTCTAGCACTCTGCCAGGTATTAGAGGGACATAGGGTAAATCAAAGTACACAGAAACACACGCATGAAACAATTTGTAAACTATAAAGTGCCAACCCATGTGGTGTGAATTACAGATGCATTCCACACCAGAAAAGGTGGGAATGACAGTGGCAGCTGAAGAAATTGCATGGGAGCTGCCATTAAAAAAAAAAAAATGGGTGTGGTTTCAATATCAGAGTTAAGAAGAGAAAATATTGGAGGGAGAGGAAAGGTACAAGTACCTATCAGAGTGAACAAGGGAAAGTGAGTAAGTCTGCTTGGCTGGAGCTGAAGGTAATTGCTGGTGGGGAGGACATGGGTGGATGGGGAGCTGAAAGACTGGCCAAGACATTTAGAGTTGATATTTTATATTAAAGGGACACACTGATGTTTCTCAAAAATAATATAAAATAAAAAAATACAGGTACTGCTTTAGTATGTATGTGCCTGGTAACTAGGATTGAGACTGGGTAGCAAAGCCAAGAAGGGTTAACTTAAGAATCCCGGCATGACTTGTTCGGATTGGTCTATGATGGAGTGGTGGAGAGAAGAGATAATTTGATAGTGCAAAATACAAATGAAAACCAACAGGACTCCATCACAAGACAAAGAGGATTTTAGATAACTAGAGACCATTTAGAGAAAATGTTGTGCCCCTAGCCATGATGGGCCTTTCTACCGGCAGGAGCCTTCAATTAGACTGTCTCCATTTCAGCCAAATTGCTCTGTGTATATGTGAGACCTGGGCTCCTTTTCACAGCAAAGGATCTATTGTCCCCATCTCTGTCCAGGTGGGTTCAGGAACCAGCTTGGTCACCACGAGATCTTGATGTAGCCCAGGTCTTGGTGTAGCCTGAGGCTGCCATTCTCCCTGAGAAGCTGGATGGACCTATGGGACAGA
Source organism: Avahi laniger (assembly GCA_963575035.1). Lineage (NCBI taxonomy): Eukaryota > Metazoa > Chordata > Mammalia > Primates > Indriidae > Avahi > Avahi laniger. The sequence continues at coordinate 33,510 of CAUYSK010089804.1, forward strand.
CAGGTGGTGGTGGTGTGGGAGCCTCAGTGTTCTGAGATTTAACGGTCCTGGCCTTCTCTGTTTGTGAAGGACTCCGGAGCTCCCTGGCCACTTGCACCTGGTTTAAGGCACAAATGTGGATTATACCTGCTGAGAAGCAGGTGTAAATGTTCTGGCAATGATGGTTAAGCTTGTGTGTAGAACTGGCTGATGACCCAACATTTGCATCTCAGAATAGCTCAGTGTTTCCTTTCTCACCATTATCCTGTACACAGTAACTCTTACTGAAGGTTTGAAGGGGACACTGACATTTTTTTTTCTTTTAGAATTTACTACATTTTATTTCAGACATGATATGCTAAATTATGATGTGTAAATTTAGATAATAGTAAAGGTCTTACCATATTTATGAGTATCAATGGAGCAGCAGAATTGTGTTGGGGTCTGTTCAGTCTTAGTGTTGCCAAGATGTGGGAGGGTGGAATGAAGGCAGGGCAGGTAGGGGTTGGGAATGCAGGATCAGGAATCCTGCAAAGCTGGGGAGCAGACAGGCTGATCAGGGGCCAGTTCATGGGGATGCTAAGGCAAGAGGAAGAGGGTGGCTTTGCCTGTGGCTCTTTGTCTAGAGCCACCTTGTACAGTGGCATTCACTCATTGTTTTCTGAAGGCTCCAGCTTGGGGATGATAAGTGAGGGGCCAGCAATGACTCCTTTGGAGCCAAGATTGAGTCTCTGCCCTTGATGAGTTTTCTGAGCGGGTGACAGAGGCAGTTCTTCTTCTTCAATATGGCCTGGGGTTGCTGAGGTTGTCAGACAAAAACTGAATTTCAGAATCCCCAGAGCCATCACTGTCCTATTTGGTCCCGGCAGCTGGGGCTGAAGGCTCTGAAATGGGGCATGTAACTAGGGCTCTGATTCCCCTAAGCAGTCATTTTCACACTTGCAAAAAATGATGTATTTTCCCAGGCGGGTGTGTGGCTGCCTATAGCAGCCTTCGGCTAAATGAAAGCATTCTCTTGGTCTCTGGGGAACCAGATTCTGACAGACGGGCTTCCAGGATTTAGAATTTTCTGGATTTGTTATTTGAGCCTAACAAAAGAGAAAAATCCATCCTGGGTGCAATTAGACCATTTTTTTCTTTGTCTTACCTTCCCACCCCTAGAGAATAAAGAAAGAAATGTGAAGGACAGAATTTTACTGTTGTTATTGGTAATTTTCAGCTCACTGTGGGTGAGATAATATCTGATAACAAATACAGGGTTTGTGTGTGTCCTTTTAGCTCTCTGAAGACTATAATGCCATGACTCTGAGCAAGACGGAAATTCTCAGTATATTCAAATAAAGTAAAGGATAATTTTATTACGACACATCACACAGTAAGGCTTCTGTGCAGGCTAGATGCTCCCAGAGGAAAGCAGTTTTAGACCAACTACCACAGACTGGGAAGGGCACTTTGACCTTGAGGGCTGTAGTAGAAAAACAATTTCATTATTTGGCATCATAGGCAGGGTGTTTTCCTACAGGTGTGATCACTTGTGAGATATGTCCTCCCAATCTTGTTTACTACTAATAAACACTGGTATCATTTTTAAAATTAACTTTGTTGAATTATAATTTACCTACAGTAAAATTTATCAATTTTAAAAGTGCAGTTTGATGAGTTTGACAAATGTGTATAGTCAGGTAATTACCATCATAATCAAGATATAGACTATTCCCATCACCCTAAAATGTCCCCCTTTGCCCTCCTACATTCAGTCCTCAGCACCCCTTCCACTCTGTGGCACCCACTCTTCTGCTTTCTATCACCATAGTTTTGTCTTTGTTTTTTTTCCTTTGCTATATTTCTGAACTTACCTTTTAAGTAATTATCACATTGTTTCTATAACTATGCTGATATTACTAATCTCATTGTAGCCAAATCTCTATGACCTTAGAGCCATTCTGTCTCTTAAAGTAATTTTGTAGATTTCCACTTTGATGCATAAAATGTGATCCATATGTGATTGTAGTTTAACTCTCATTTTTTTTCCAAGTTCTTTGTGGGGAGTATCTCATTGTCACCGTTATAAATATTTTAAATATTGTGAAAGGAAGTCACTCATATGCTTAGAGGCAGGGTGGGGTCAAGGGGGGGGAAGAATTAGGAAGAGGCTGCGGGGAAGAAGTAAGTCTAATGTAATAGGAGAGGCGAGCATCATTGATGGAGCAGATCCTTGAGCAGGGAAGATGGAATATGAGATTGGCTTGTGGGTGGGGGGTGAAGACACCTTTTCTTACTGGGACTGCAAATTAGGATCGATAGATATTGTTAGCAGATTAACAAGTTAATCTAGAGGTGAATGAAATGCCACCAGGTCTTATGATGACAATGACTGGAATGAATAGAGTTCAGGATTCTGAGGAGTATGCTAGAGGTTTACAACCACTAGAGGAAAAGCAACACGGCAATGGCTTGGTATAAAGAAATAAATTGCTAAAGGGCATTCAGGGGCCAAGTGCTTTTTTAGGTACCCCATGGGCACCATTTTCTATGGGTGCTTCTTTGATCAGGCAGATCCTTAATCCTACTCAAATAAATTTTTATTAAAAACATTTTCATACCTATAGAAAAGTTTCAAGAATGTTACATTGTATTTCCATATGTCCTTTACCTAAATGCAACTCATTGTTCACATTTTGCTACATTTTCTTGCTCTATCTTTATTATATAAAAAGATATATGGTATCATTTTTATAATTATTATCATAAGAATATGAAATTTTTTTCATATACTCACAGTAATAGTCTCAAAATTAAGAAATTTAACATTGTCACAATAGTATTATATAATATGTAGTTCCTATTCAAGTATCACCCATTGTAGAGGGTTGCATTTCATTTTTATTTTTTTATTTTTCCTAACCACTAGACTATGTGGGAGGGGCTTGCATTTTAAATAACTTTCTTGGAGGCTAAAATAGTCTCATGACAAAAAAGTGATACTTTTGGGAAATGATAGGTCATGAGTTGCTATTTGACATCACAGGGATAGCCATTGACTACATTTGAACACAATCTTGTAGAAAGTGCCCAAAAAGTATTTGTTTAATTGACCTAAAATATTTTTATACTGGTTAAAAAAATCATTTGCCTGTTTTTCATTTTTTATTGTCAGTTTTGGGGCCCTGCTGGTACTGAGTGAGCAAGTCTGGGCCATTAGCTATTTGGAACACTCCATCTCAGCTCCATTTCTCCAGCGACTTGTATCAGGCAGGACTATACAAAAGAAAATCCTTTTTATTGCCCCAATTCATATCAATCAAAGACCCAGGAAAGGATCCTAATATCTTTTTAAAATGTTTTCATTTATCTTGGAGTTTAGTTGTCATAAAAACCGTATGTTTAAAGTGTCCGTTGGGTGTAAATGGTCCCATAAACTCTTGTAACTGAGTGACATGTGATAATGAAAGTACCATCACAAAGAACAACAAAATAGATCTTTTTTTTATTGTAATCATCAAATAGTGTGCCCCAAGGTAATGATTGAATTATACATAAACCTGATATAGAGCTATAAAAAGGATGATAGCATACTGGTTCAAAACAAACTACACACAGATTAGTCTGTGAGAAAAAACCTTAATTCTAACAACATCCACAATCTTTGCTAGATGAATCACAAAAGAAAAATATTTCTGAATGAAAATATATCCTACATGAGTGTAAAGTTTTAGGATGCACTGTGAAAAATCTTATCAATAAAAAAGTAAGAAATGTGTATTCAAATAAGGAAGAGATATATTTATTTAGAAGGCAAGACTAAATACACAAGAAGGTGGATAATAGTCAAAATAGTATGATGGTCTCCTCTTATCCATGGTTTTACCTTCCAAGGTTTCTGTGGTCAAGTGTGGTCTGAAAATAGTAAATGGAAAATTCCAGGAATAAACAATTTATTAGTTTTAAGTTGCATGCCATCCTGAGTGGTGTGATGAAATCACACTCTGACTCTCTCCATCCTGCCTGGGACATGAATCATCCCTTTGTCCAGCGTATCTACTAGAGAGCTATAGACATTCTCTGCCTTTTAGACACTTAGGAGTCATTTGGGTTATCAGATCTTAGTAGCATAGTGCTTGTGTTCAATTAACTCTTATTTTACCTAATAATGACTACAAAGCACAAGGGTAGTGCTGCTGGCATATTGTTATAATTTTTCTTTCTTTTTTTTTGAAACAAACTCTTACTCTGTTGCCCTGGCTAGACTAGTGCAGTGGAATCATCATCGCCCACTACAACCTCAAACTCCTGGGCTCAAGTGATCCTCCTGCCTCAGCGTCCCCAGTAGCTGAGACTACAGGCACATGTCATCATACCCCGCTAAATTTTCTATTTTTTGCAGAGACGGGGTCTCGCTCTTGCCATCCTCCTGCCTTGGCCTCCCAGAGTGCTAGGATTACAGACGTGAGCTACCACACCCGGCTGAGAAAGGTGGTTTGACCTGTGTCTCTGGTTTTGTATATTTTCTTCCTTGTAATGTTAAACCATTTTAAAAACTTAAATTATTTTTTTTTCTCTGAGATTTCAATTTTAAATTGACTAACTGCATGGGAATGTGGATCGAGCAGGGTATTGGTATTTGGAATTTTGTTCATTACTGGCTCATTTTCTTCCTGATAAGGAAAACTTTTAAACAACCTTATCTGCACAGAACATTTTGGAATGGAAATCATATTACCACTCACATTTTTCTTCAGCTTAAATTCTATTCTTATTATGTTCCCCATTTTTTTTTCTTCATGCCTCTGTTCATACATTCCATTCCTTCTGGAATTTACTTCTCACTTCTATATGTCCAAATCTTACCCTCCTGCCCTCCTTCAGTGGGAATGCTCCCGTGATTGCCCTAGTTGGGAATACTCACACCTTCCTTAATTTCTTTGGATACTTTTAGCTGTCCATCTTGGTATGATGAGTATGAATAAGCACAAGCATGTTTCTTACTTCTTCTGACCTGTGAACCCCTCAAGGATAGAGCTTAAGCATGCCCTTTTATGAACAATTTTTTGGTGCCAAACTTGTGAAAATATTAATGAACATTGCAGATTCAGATTCAAAGGCATAACAGCCATGTCAGCACATACCTTTTTAAATGAATTACTCTACAGTACACTTTTAAAAATTGTCACCCAAACTGATATTTGCACAATCTGTTCTGTAATTTAAAGACACCTCAGAGTTTTTCCTTGAAGGCAGACCCACATACATATGGTTAATTTATTTTTTAAAGAGGTGCCAAAGAAATTCAACGGAGAAAGGATAATTTTTTCAACAATTTAATAGCCGTATGAGGTGTGAAAAAAGGAACTTCAATCTTTATCTTATACCATATATAAAAGTTAACTTGAAATGGATTACATTACTAAATGTAAGAGCTAAAGCTATAAAAATTACAAAGAAAACAGAGGAAAACATCTTAATGACTTGGAGTTTAGCAAAGAATTCTTAGATACCATACAAAAAACGCAATCTATGAAAGAAAACATTGATATATTGGACTTCAGCAAAATTAAAAACTGTTGCTCTTCAAGAGACACTTATGAAAAAGAACAGACAAAGGCTCACTTGGGAAAAATATAGTAAAACATATATCTAACAAAAGACTTGTATCTAGAATATATAAAGTATTCTTACAACTCAGTAAAAGGAAGACAAAAACACCAATTAAAAAAGATAGGCAAAGGATTTTAGTGATATTTCACCAGAGAAGATGTGCAAATGACAAATAAGCACACGAGAGGATGCTCAATATTATTAGTCACTAGAGAAACACAAATTAAAAACATAGTGAGATACCACTACACTCCTGCTACAATGATTAAAATGAAAAAGACTGACAGTACCAAGTGTTGACAAAAATGTGGAATAACTGAAATTCTCATATACTGATGGTGGGAACATAAAATGGTAGAACTACTTTGAAAAAAAGTTTAATAGTTTTTTTAAAAAGTTAAAAATATACCTCTCATAAGATCTATTATTGCCTTCTTAAGTATTTACGTAAGGGGGGGAAGCAAGCAAGCATAGGTCCATACAAAGACTTACATATTAATTTTCATAGCAGCTTTGTTTGCAGTAACCCAAAACTGTAATCAACCTAAATATCCATGAACAGGTGAATGTATAAACAAATAGTGATATTATCTATACCATGAAATGTTATTTAGCAATGAATGAGTAGAATATTGATACATGCAATAACATTGATAAAATTCAAAAGAACTACTCTGCAAGGAAGCAGCCAGACAAAAAAGGAATACATACTATATGATTCCATTTATATAAAATTCTAGAAAGTGAATACTAATCTGTAATGAGAAAAAGCAGATCAGTGACTGGTTGGAGGTGGGAGGAGGAATAAGGGAAAATAATTCCAGATAATTACAAGGAAGCTTTGGGGGTGAGGATTTGAGGTGCTCATTTTATGACTGTGATTATGTTTTCACAGGGGTCATGTTAAAATTTATCAAACTGTACACTGTAGATAGTTGTGTTTGCTTTTTGCTTCCGGGGTGATTGCCATCACTTCCAGGTTGGCTCGCAGCATGCTGGGAATGCTGTGCCCCAGCTCCTGTGTTGCCGCGCTCTCTGCTGCCATGAGCTTCCTCAAAAGTTTCCCTCCTCCCAGCCCGGTTGAGGGGCTCCAGCAGCGGCGGCCAGATACCCCAGACATCGAGGCTGTGCTGAACGAGAAGGGCCTCGGCACTGGCACCCTTTACATGGCAAGAGGTACGGTTCCTTCTGTTCCCAAGCGCAGGCCTGCACCTCGCCTTCCCGCCTGCAAGCGGCGCGGAGGAGCGGGGTGAGACGCGACCTTGGGGGGATGCGGGGAGGGGAAGGGAGAGGGTGGCACGTGCTCCGCGTCGCCTCCAGGATGCCTCTCCTGGGAGGAAGATTCGCTGATTCTAACGTTTCCCCTCCCCCGGGCCCGGCCCCAGAGGCCTTTCTGCCTTGCTGGAATTTCCCCTCACAGATCTTACCTGCGTGTTTACTGGAGATCTGGCACAAGCGTTGCTCTTAACTTACATACAGTCTCATTTTAAGGGCTTGAGTTTCCACATCCTGAGTTAGTCTTCGAAGTGCCTGTCTTTCCGGAAGGGCAGGCGCAGGAGGTGTTCTTCTATGCAGAATGTGTAGGTTCAGAGCAGATTGTGGAGGACTTTGCAAGTTTGGTTAAGGAGTATAGATTTTCTTCTGTAGGCGTGAGTGGGTAGAGGAACATCCTCAACCCTATGCAGGCAGGCTGGAGTCATATACAAAGGGACCTGACTCTTCATTTCTGGGTCCTGGAAGGAATTGCCCTTTTATTTGGCTGCACTTTGTGCTTTCGTAGTCAGATAGACGTACCTTAAACATTGCAGTTGTAGATCTGAGGTCCCTGTTTCCTTGACATGTGGTCCCCTTTACTTTCAATCCAACAATGATACATTGAATCCTTTGCGTCCATGAGATGTCTCTGGCTTCCTCTTTTGCTACATCACTTTTGTTTACAGCCAGAAAAAATTTTCTGCTTTTAAGAGCTCATGTGCTTACATTGAGCCCACCTAGGTAATCCAGTCTCCCGGGTGTTACGGTCAACTGGTTAGTAACCTTAATTACATTTACAGAGTCCTTTTTGTCATGTAACATAATATATTCACAGGCATGACACCAGTAGATGAAGGTCATGGGGGACAAAATCTGCCTAGTACAGTGTCCAGGGCACAAAAAAATTATAAAGAACACCCGATTTAAAGGGAAATCTAGACATTGAGCAAAGTTCAGGCTTTTAAAAGGCCAGTCAGTAAGGTAGGAAATACAGATGGGAGAAAAAGCAAAATTGGGGTGAGGAGCAGATAATGAGCTTGGTCAGGACACGTGGGAAGTAATTAGACATATGAGTGTGTGTCTTGGGAGAGTGGTGTTAAAAACATTGCTCCCAAACTGCTATTTTTGCAATCTGTTTTTGGGGCCAAAGTGTTCTTTTGGTTCCTCTTTGGAAGGCAGGTGTAATATGAAGAACATGGGCTGCTGGGTTATGTGGATGTGAATTTGTACCATAGTCCTGCCACTTTTCAGATGAATAAACTCAAATTCTTTTGAGTTTTAGAACCTTAGTCCCTTCTATTCTGGCAAACAGGCATAATAACAACTACCACATAAGATTGGTGGGAAGATTACACAATGTAGCAAAGTACCCAGCATAGTGATTCCATGGACAGATCCTTCCATTTTTCCCTTTTTCCCTTTCTTTTCCCCTTCTTTTTCTCTCTTCTCCACAAAGCCAACCACGGGTTACATGTGTAACACGTGCTCAATAAATCTTTGTTTAAATTTTTCACCATTTACTTGTTCTAGTTCAACTATTTAAGGCATCTCAATCAAGAATTTTCCAATCTAATTTTTTAAGTTCTGACATAAAACAAGATCAGCAACTTCAGCTACATGTAACCAGAGTATGTGGGACAAATTTTGACACCTGACATAATTATACACTAAGGTAGTTACTTACAAAAACTACTATTCGCTAAAGTAGTTACTTATAAAAATGTGAACTCCCCAATACACACAAAGCAACTAGTCAAAATTTAATGATATTTATAAAATGTGTGACTCTTAATCATGAATTTTTGATTAGAAAAACTTATGTAATTATTTTGAAAGTCCAGTTACATGAATTTGTCCAAATTATATAATGCATATTTCTTTAATTCAGAATAGAGAAAAGGTTTGACTAATTTATTAAAGCAGACATTCAGGAGCTTAAACAACAACTGCTTTCTTTAGGCTTCAAGAAACTCTCCATATGGAATATGCCACTAATGGCATTTCTTTCAAGCAGCTCCTTATTGCCTCCTCAGTCTGATATGACAACCCAGGAAGCTACTGGGAGAGGAGTACAAGTATTCTATTTTTAAATATCTTTAGTAAGGCCATAGAAAAGTTCCCTGTTAGCCTAAGGCATTCTGAAGCCTTGGTTGATACTTGAAGGCAGCTTGTTTACCAGGATTGATCAGATCAGACAGAAAGTCCTTTATATACTATTGGGTAATCAGCAAGGAGTTACAGAAAGCTGCAATCTGGGCAGAGGCCATTGCTTAAAAGCTTGCTATCAGCAGAAAAAATATAAAGCAGCTAAATTTCTTCAAGACACTGTTTAGTGACCACTTAAAATGACACTGTCATATAGAAAAGCACCTGCAACAAATAAAATATCTTCACAAATTCGGTTTTGATTAGTTTGGAATTTGTGGTGTTCAGATAATGCTTGGACTGAAGTTTGCATTTGTTTAGAAAATTCTTTTGTTAGAGATTGCTAACCAGATTGTGTTGTGATTATAATGGGGATCCTTGAAATATTCAAGGATACTAACCTCTTCAAGAATCCGTATATACTTTAAAATTTCTCAGTTGTGGAAGGCTCTTAAGCTTATAACACACCATGTAATTCAATTTTATCTCTTCATTAAATGTAAATTCATGAGATTCAAATCACTTTTTAAAGGAGTCAGGTAATTCATGAATAAGTCAATAAGCAATAGGACCCTGTAGCGGACATTGTCAATTTCCTACCCGAATCCTCTTGGAAAAAATGCTTCATACATGACTTCCAAACTTAAGTCTGTCTGCACCCGCAGCTCTACTTGGGTGCTTTATTTGGCTGTTGAAGACTGCTTTGATTGCCCGCTGAGCAAGCCAACATTGCCCATATATCCCTCACTCCCTTCCGTCAGTGGGTAGGATAACTTTGAGGCCTATGTTCAAACTATTTTCCAGTTCCCTATATCAGTCAAGCTCCAGTTGTCCACAATGGCAGCTTGCTTGAAGACATACCCTTTATTAGTCCTTTCCATTCTTAACTCACCTCCTCACCCTCCTTCCAATGTTTTCTGGAATCACCTTCCTAATAAATTTTTGCACTTTAATTCTCATCTCTGGATCCTCTTCTATTGAAACCTAAACTAAAACAGGCCTGTGCACTCTTGGCTTTAAGCAGTGCCTTCTCTGGGGCCTTGTTTTAGAATTCACATGTTCCTGGGAGGTCAGTTTCTGCTGGATAGGCAAATTTCATGCCAAGAAAAAAAGTGTCCTGAAATCCTAGACAGAAATCATAATCCCAGCTTCTCATGTCATGCAGTGTAAATAACCTATAGCTCTATCTTCTTGTAAAAACACGAAGTGTTGGAAAGACATTTCAATTTTCAATAATGCCATGGGGTGCTTACCCACTTCATCCCCAGCTCTAATTACAAGTTTGAACTCCTGTGAGTGGGTGTGCTAGTCTGCTCTGCTGCCATAAAAAAATACCACAGGCTAGATGACTTAAAAAACAGAAATTAATTTTCTCACAGTTCTGGAGGCTAAAAGTCTAACAACAAGATGTGGTCAGGGTTGGTTTCTGGCAGGGCTCTCTTCATGGCTTGCAGATGGCCACCTTTTTGCTGTGTCCTTACATGGTCTTTCCCCTATGTGTGTGCAGAGAGCAAGGTAATGAGCTCTGTGTCTCTTCCTCTTCTTATAGGGATATCAGTTCTTTTGGATTAGGATATCACCATTATGATTTCTCTTAATCTTTATTACTTCTTTATAGACTCTATCCCCAAATACAGTCATATTCGGGATTAGGGCTTTAACATATAGATTTTGGGGGAGAACACAATTCAGTCCATAACAGTGGGAGTTAAAAGCTTGATGGCAGCAGGTCTGAAATAACTTCTGTTCTTCCTTCCTCCACCATCTGTAGGGTACTAGGATTATGCAAACATGCTGTGTACTCTGCGATATAGAGGCTAGAGGAAGGAATTTTCATTTCGTGACTATCTACTCTGTGGCAGGCCATGTTGTATGACATTTTAATTCTCATACCAACCAAATCCTATGTAACAGGTACATTTTTATTTTCTGAACTAGAAAATTGAGGTACATGAGCCAGGATCCAAACACAAAGCTCTTATTTTTCTACTCCATTACTGTGATTCTTCTCAATGGGGAATTGTTTTGATAATTGTTTATAACTTTCTGTACTCTCCCCTTATATTCAGCTTTTATCAATTATTAAAACTTAATGGTGAGGCTCCTAGACAGAGACATATAGTTAAAGTGTTATAGATAATTAAATGTTATTTTCCACTAGAGATTAATTATACATAAATAAATGAAAGCAGTTTTAAATGTATCATATAAATCAATGAAAAATAATGTTTTGTTTGATAAGTATTAATTTATAAGAAGAATTTTTCAGGAAGAAAATTTATGAAGGTCATAAGGGCTATTAAACAGGATGGACTTACATTTCATTCCACATATGGAAATCAGGATAGCGGTTGTCTTACCATTTCATTCATTTATCTATTCTGTAAGTACACATGGTGTTCTTATTATATTTTAAGCAAATTTTTGTGCTAGGCCATGTGCTGGCAGTATATAGTAAAGAATGTATTTGAAATACTTTTTACTCTAATGGAGGCAATAAAGACACATACAAAACCATTGAGAAAGAAGGTGCGAGATAAGGGAATAACTTTATCCAGATGAAAAAATAATCCAGTTTTTTCCATCCCAATCATTGACTTCTGGTTCTTTATGCCAAAAGGAACAATACTTCAAGGTGGCAGCCCTGTGATTATGTGTTTCTTTTTTCTTCTCCATACCAATCACCTATTTCTTCAATTGCTTTTTCTATGGAATAGTTTCCAAACTCCTTACCATTGTGTCTGCTTTTCTGGTTTTATCATTTTTTGATGTAAACTTGTGTGATCCCTGAGTGTGGTGCTTTCAAAATATCATACTTCTACTAATATAAGCTAAGACTGTAGAAATTGCAAAAAATCAGCAGAACATAATTGATTGACATTGGACTTTCAGGAATTTTTATTTGAACCCTGGATAAACCAAGTGTTTATAAATAATAGTTGGCTGTATTATCTTGACAAATTCCCTAACCATTCTGAGCCCAAGTTCCCCAAATATATCTGTCTTACCAATTGTTACAAAAGATCAGGGAAAGAAAGAATGTATGTAAAAGTATAAAACATTGCCTGACTCTTAGTATTTATTAGTTAAATAGTAGTTGTTATATTTTTTCTAATTATTTATTTCTAAATAATAGAGGAATATAATTCATGGTGTGAATTCTAAATTTGAACTTTCAACATCTCGGCCTATCAATAAGTACTTTTATATGCATCAATTACTTGAGTAGTATAAGATATATGAGATAGAAGTGCAGGTATTATTATATTAATTTTGTAAATGAAAAAATAAAGACTCAAAAAGGTTAAGTGACTTGGCCATTGACATATATTTTCTAAGTATTTAAACAAAATACCTTTGATTTCATTACATTTGTAATGTGGTGAAATATGATGTATTTTATTGTTTATAGAATTTGCCCAAGAGCTAATTGTCTAGTTAAATGTATTTTTATTGCACAGAGTTAAATCGATTTTAAAAAGACATAAATTAGCACAATTCATAAGTCTCACAGAATAGCTGATTTCATTTCAGTGTATTGTTTTCTTTCAGTTTTGGTTGGTATACAATCATATTTTATGTAATTATAATAATAGGAATTATACACTTATGAATCTGAATTTTTTAGTTAATAACATGTTATAAACACTTTTTCTTATAGTTATATAGAGTTTATTGCCATTATTTTTTTTAAAAACTACATAATATTTTGAGTTTAATAGCTTACTTATTTTTTAAAAAAATATAGCTTTGATACTGATGCAGTATTTTAAAATATTATTTTTAAAAATATCATTTTCCTAATATAAATTACCAGAAACTATTAGGTCAAAAACTAGGAATATTGATCAAATTGATATGGGTTGAGTTTATATATATCTATATGGAATTCCTTAAGTACCAAGCTTACAACAATGTAGACATGGCCTAACATTGGGTTCTAAGAGTTAAATTATTTATTTTGTAATTTTGCTAACTTGAATACAAAATGCTATAATATTATATTTTATTTTTATTTTTTATTAGTGGTAAAGTAAAATATTTTCCCATATTTTTGGCAGTCTCAGAAACTCCCCTCTCATTCTTTGTCAATTTACCTACTTTTAAAAATTTTTAATAAATTACTGATACAGTTTGGGTATTTGTCCCCTCCCAATCTTCTGTTGAAATTTGATCCCCAATGTTGGAGGTGGCATCTGGTGGCAGGTATTTGGATCGGGAGGCAGATCCCTCATGAAGAGCTTGATTCCTGCCTATGGTAATGACTGATTTCTTGCTCTGTTAGTTTCTGTGAGAACTGATAGTTAAAAAGAGTCTGATACCTCCCTCCCCTGCCCCTCTTGCCTCCTTTCTCTCTCCATGTGATGCCTCCTTCCCTTCACCTTCCGCCTTGAATGAAAGCTTCCCAAGGCCCTCACCAGAAGCAGATGCTGGCACCATGCTTCTTGTACAGCCTGCAGAACCATGAGCCAAACAAATCTCTTTTCTTTATAAATTACCCAGCTTCAGGTATTCCTTCATAGCAATGCAAAATGAACTAAGCTAAGACAATGATCTACCAAACATTTCTGAATCTTGATAATGGATAAAGCTTAGGCTGTCACTTAGGCTCATGGTGACGCTGTAATTAGACATAAGATTGAGTGTCTTTAAAAGGAGATAATTCTCCTTATCTGTTACAGATGGTTGGCTTTTAGAAGCCTGTTATTCAAAGGGCTCAGGGGAACCCTAGCAGTGTCTCTGGTGTGCTGGGTCCCCCATTCTCTTGGCAGAGGCTTCAGCCATGCGTATCTGGACATTGACATTCCATGGGCTCTATGAGAGGAATCTCACTCTTTCCCCTTTAATGGGAGATCATAGAATAGCCTTTTGTAACAGGGGACAGACAGACTACCCCAACCCCAAACACTTTAACTTTACAGCTGTTAGCATCTGCCAATCTCATGGGCAACTGGGTGTGTACACAGCCTGTCCTGCTTGTAAAGAGTACCCAATTCCAGCTTCCTCTTTGTCAGGTTGCCCAGATAGAGATTTGTGGGTGGAGGTCATTCGTTGGATAACTTGCTTGTGCATCCACAGGACTCAAATGAGATGAGGCACTTGGAGCCATTATGAAATGTAAGGTGCTAGACAAGGTCAAAGCCCAGGTGACTGCCAACATGAGCATTTCTCTGCTAGCAAGGGTGTGGGAATGGTGGTTTATAAACTTAACATGTAGGTATGAAAAGGCTTTTCGTTTTGAGAGAGAGAGAGAGCAATCATCTAAGAGACAGCAAAGTCAGACGTCTAATAAATCACATTATAATTACAAAGAAACGCAAACATTACCTATTCCAACTGTGTTATTATATTAGGTAATTCCATCACTGTTTTAAAGATTGAAAACTCGAATTTTAATATGGCAATGTCACTACTGCCAGTTTAATAGCTTTCCATTTCCAATATTACTCAACTGCTCTGGTATGATACTTTCTTCTTAATTTTCATACTTGTATTCATTCTATGAACAGAATGAGATTATAATCAATAGACCAAAACTTTAAAATGAAACTTTTTTCTCCTGAAGTGTTTTACTTGAAAGGCAATTACTTTGTTTTTTTTTTCTTTTTAGTTTCAAAGGTAAACTTTCTATTGAAATTTAACATAGATGCAGAAAAGTGGAAATACATGAACGTCTCAATTTCCACAAAGTGAACACACATGTGTAACTAACAGAAGATGAAGAAATCAAAATTAGTTCCCAACAAAGGTCACCATCATCCTCTAGTACTGTGAATTAGTTATGCCAGCTTGTGAAATTTATATAATGGGATAATAGTACTGTATATACTCTTTCACATTGGTTTCTAAAAGTAATTTAATTTTGTAAGGAAATCTCCATGTGTTCTAAGAATGTTCTTTTGCAATTATATAAGCCAGGCGTGATCATTATAGTAAACTTGAAAAGTATAGAAAAGTAGCAAAAAAGACAATAAAGATCATTCATAATCTTATTCAAAGACAACCATTTTGGCATATTGCCTTCTAGTATTTTATCTATGCATTCATTAACTAATATGTTTATGCATCAGATATTTATGAGACGTCCATAACACTTAGACAGTATGCTAGGCACAAGAGAAACATGGGCAAACATAATTATTTTTACATAGTTACAATGAAACACTTTATAAACCCTCACATCATGCCTTTTTTCTTAACCTTGTAGCATAGGCTCTGTGCATCTCCCTGCTGGCTGGTTAAAACAAGGGCAAGAAAGAGGAGTGTGGCATCTCTCAGGTCTTTGATATGTTATGTTTGGATCTCACCATTGCTTAGAAAGAACAAAGGTTTCTCATGACCTTCCTGATGGAGAGGGTGGAAGGAGATGTGAAGGGAGGGAATGAGGGAGAGATTCCAGTGACAGGGTGATAGCTTCCTGTGCCACAATGGTGGGCATAAAGGATGGGCTGGACTGGTGACTGATAAGTGAGTGATTAGGACTTTGGGGCTTCAAAGCAGGGGACAATCCAGGGGTCAGAAAACCTGGGAATTAGGGCGGTGACTAGGGGGCAGCTGAGAAGTAGAAAACAGTGAGTCAGAGAAAGCAGTCAACCAATCTTAGAAGTAGATGCAAGGAAGGTTGAATATTCATAAGCTCAGGAAAAGAAAAAAGAAACAGAAGAAAAGATAAGTTCTATGGTCTGGAAGTATCCCCCTAAAATTCATATGTGGAAAACTAGTCCCTAATACAATAGTGTTAAGAGGTGGGGAGCTTTAGGAAACAATTAGGACATGAGGGTGGAGCCCTTGTGAATAGGATTAGTGCCCTTGTAAAAAAAGACCCAAGAGAGCTTGTTTGCCCCTTCCACCATGTGAGGCAAGAAGGTGCCCTGTATGAGGAATAGAGCCCCCACCACACACTGGATCTGCCAGCACCTTGACCTTGGACTTCCTAGCCTTCAGAACTGTGGGAAAAAATTTCTGTTGTTTATAAATTATGCAGTGTAAGATATTTTGTTGTGGCAGCCCGAATGGACTAAGACAGGAAGAAAAGTGAGGTGCTCCTAGATCAGGGGCTTGGCTAACTCTGGATATTATGATCAGTGGAGGAGCCTGCAGCTTAAAGGATAGGTTATAAGCTTCAGATGTGCCAATCCAACCCACTTCAGGGGAGAAAAGAGGAGCCAATATTGCAGGGAGGTTTTTGTGGCCTCATTCCCCCAGGGTATGGGGGATGTAGAGAAGGGGGAAAAAGAAACTAGCTGATAAACTTACCAGAGATTTTTAAACCTAAAGGAGAGAGTCACAGAGACTGCCACTTGAATAAGAAAATTCTTATGTTTATTTACACACATAAGATATCAATTCAGGTAGGAACAGAACTTCAAATAATACCTTTAACAATTCAGTTCAAGAACCATTAATAATAGCTATCACTTTATTGGTTAAACTGTATTGAGGACCTTGCAGTATTGAACCTAATGAACGTTATCTCATTAATCTTTTTAAAGACCATATGACATAGGTAAGTCCATTCCCGTTTTACAGGTGAAGAAACAGTTTCAATATGCTTAAGTTCTTTGTCCAATAAGACTCAGCAAATGCAAGGCAGAGGGAATCTATATGCCATCTGATCTTTCTACTAAGTATTATGAAAAAGAAAGTTTCTCCCTGCAGGGAGATCTCAATCCAGAAGACTCTGCCATTGGCAATCACCTCTGCCCACATAAGGGCAGAGGAGACTCTATAGCAGGAACAGTCACTTCCTCACTCCCTCACTTGTGTTGTGGCCCATGTTCACAGGGAATGTGTAACTAGCACCCCCAGGGCTCAGTGGGCAGCCCTAGAACTTGTGTTCATTCATTTTGTTACTAAAGGGGTAACCAAGGTGTTGATGCCATAGATTCATGGCAGAACTCTAGGAAGGCAGGGATTTTGGAGTCAGAATGAAAACAAACGCCTCTCCCCCAGTGGTGCCAGGTTCCTTCATGTGCATCGCAAGCATCTTCAAAGAGAGAGTTTTGTCATTCTCCAGGCAGCATCCCCTGGCCTGTCAAGTTCAAAATCTGATTCCCTATTCTCAGCTGAATTTCCTTTTTATTCTAGTGAGAATTTACCACTTTAAAAAAATCTTCATGGGTGTGATAAATATTTTAAAACATTTAGAAAGGCAGGGGGACTTTAAAGCTCTCTTCTTCCTACGATTATTTTACTTCAGGTTTTTGTGAGCTTGTCCCTGTTGTGTCTTGTTTTCCAGGCACCCTCCAGAGAAGGGCTTCCTGATGTTTTTGTGAGAATATTTGTTTGGTATTCTCGGATATGCTGAAGGGGATTTAGGAAAGTTTCCATAGGGCTGGTGAAGACAGTCTTTATTCTTTATATTACATAAGAACAATAAATTAAAAAATGAAAGAAGATAGTAAATATTAAATATTTATAAAATTCCATATAAATTATTTTCATTTATTTTATTGAAAAAACTGAGCTTTCTTCCATGAAGATAACTTTTTAATACAAAAGTTAATGCTTGAAATGACTACATACAATTTCTGATCAAAGTTTTTAATGATGTCTTCAAATTCTTGATTGACTCTGTTGACAAAGAACTTTATTCCACAAATGATTTTACAAAAATATTAAAACGATTTTTGTAATTATTCTACAATTTACAACAGTTGACATTATATTTAAGGATCTAACAGCTCTTCCTTTTATTTCTTGGACTAATGTTGACATTTCTTGTGATAATGTGAAAAGATTCAAATCTAATTGAACTTTTTCATATCAAGTGTTTAGAAATAATGATGGAGTTCTAATTTGTAAAACATACACGCATTGTTAGAGCTGTTGCATTGCGGATAGCTTAGATGCTAATTAAAGGACACATTGGCTGCAAGTTTACAGAAGTTTCAACATATATGAAGGCAGGGATTCAGGGCACTGTCTGGTGTTTGGGACACCAGGTACTTGTGCCTGGGCTCCCACCTTACTGCCCACTGGCCACACCTTGGGCTGGATTGAAGTGCTTCTTGACCTCTCACAGTATGACTTCTCTAGAAGCTTTGTTGGCTCTTCTCTCCATTTCCATAGCAGTCCCGTGCTTTGCAGCTGGCTTTTGAAATGTATTGCCAAGTAATATAGTCACTCCCTGTCTCTGTTCAGCTTAATTGGGCACACAGCAGGAATAATGGACCTCACTCATCTTGCCAATGGCCTGGGAGTGTGTAGTGCCTCAGGCCCTGTTCCTCTCCAACATGCTCTGAGGAGCCCGAAAGAAGCAGATTGGGGTTGCAACTGACCTATTGGCCTTGGCTCCTGTAGACTCCATCTGGCTGCCCAGGACCAAAGGCATCAGTGTCTCCTGGTACCTGTTGCAGCATACACTTTTTAGAAAGCTCTGATTTAGAGGTACAAATTTTTTGTTCTCCCTGAATCCTTAGGATACTAAGCTTTCTTTTTAAAAGTTTCTAAGTTCTAGTCTTGTTATTTTGTTCCACCATCTTACTCAATGTTCTTGCAAACAACCCATTTGGCAAGACAAGGGGCAGCAAAGACTGGGTTCTCAGAGCGTAGATGCTGATACCAGACAGGCAGGTTTCATTTCTTAGCTCAGCCAGTTGCTAGCTGTGTGCTTTATGTTCCTCTCCTAATCTATTAATATATAAAATAGAGATAACAATAGTACTGTTTTTAGAAGGATGTTAAAGAATTAAATTAGCTAATACATGTTAATTCTTGCATCAGTGCCTAGCATACAGTTTAAGTGTCCAATAGTAGTAGTTAATGATGATCTTATTATTACTATTGTTGGTGATAATATTAATATTATTGGTGTTACTCCAAACTTGACTGTTACTCCAATAGAGAATTTTTTGTTTGTTTGTTTTCTTACTAGACTATAGTCATTGCTTTAGGTTTGTGATATTTTTCATTTATATTACATTCTTTGTAACCAGAATGGCTATTATCCATCCATTTTAACCATTTGCAACAGGATTAGTAAGCCAGGAGTAAGGGTAGCTCTTGAGGCATGGAATAGTATCAAGCTATCTACCTCTAAGAAGAGTGAATCCTACATTCAATGTCATTGAGTTGACTAGAGTAACCTGTATCTAATGCAAAAACTCACTTTAACAATGACATAACTTTTTAAAAATATATTATGTTCTTTGATACACAGAATCATCTTGACTTTTTACATTCTTTGAAGCTTGGACTCAAGAGGACTAGCCATAATAGTCAGGAGACCACTTACAATTTTATTCTTAACCGAATACATAAGTTGGCTTCACAGTTGAAATGGGAAGTCTGCAGAGCGAACAGACTTTATGTTTTTCGCCTATTACAGGTTTTGTCACAGAAAAGTGGATTAATGCAGTAACACTTCATTGTAAATGGACATTAATGAATGCTAAATTACTACCAAATTCCTATGGAACTGCACATAACAGCTACGTTCACATTCAAAGAGTTTTTCATGATTAATGTTATTATAATGAATACCAAAGAAATTAATAACTATTTGTCACTTCTATACCAAAGAAATTAATAACTATTTATCACTTTAAGAAGTGTTGCTGATTAATTTTATGCTGTTTTTTATTCTCATTTGTCATAAGAGTAAGGACCTAGAATTTTAATGTCTAATATGTGGTGTGAATTAAAGAAGTGGCCTTGCCACACTGACCTTTTCAATATTCTAATCTTTGCTTTGCTGACCTCTCAGACCTATTCCTGGCAACAGTTAGGCTTTTGAGAGGAGGGAGAGCCTAGCCTGTTGGGTAAGTGAGCAGAGTGAGGAAATATTTTAAGACACACTTTCATAATTCACTGACTGTATTGGAAATTCAAATTTTCAGACTATTTATTATCTTGACAAACATTGTAATGTGTGCAGAATATGGCACCACGTAAATCCATTCTGGTGACAAAGAGTTTAATGAGAATGGGAAATAGTAGAAACCCAAAAGCAATCACTTTACAGTCTGGAAACTGGATAGAGCTAAGGTCCCATCAGGTTTCACAGCAGTTCTTTTTTGGCCCTCATAACAATTGCTTTTTACAGAAAACACAGCATGGCACCACCATGTCCAAGTACTCATAATGGGAGTTTGGACCCATTCATTTGGAAAGTGGCCTCTATCCAAGTAGAACATCAATTTAATGAATTTATGTTCTGTACTGTCTGTGAAGCAATGATTTGACATCATCATTGATTTATACTGAAAATGATTCACCTCTATTTTGATGGGACATAAATATTTTCCATGTATTAGTTTTTTCATCCATTTATTTCATTTATCTATTCAACTATCCAGTAAGTATCAAATAACTGGTGTGTGCATAGCATTGGCACATACTAGTTATGTGCCATTGGCTTATAATCTAAAAAGATGGAATATGAATGAATTGACACTGTAAATACAAATAGCTGAGGATAGATTCCCTTAGAATGAGAAACTGTAGCTATATTTTTCTGGAAAATATGAGGGGGAACCACTCTGGGCATGAGGAACCTGGGAAATTGTATGTCAATAAATGGTTACTTGGTCCCTGAAAATATGGAGATGGCCAATCTCCATGAGAAGGGTATTTAAGGATATGAAGAGGAATGAAGAAACATTTGTATTTTTAACAGTTTTATAAACAATTCAACAAACTAGTATAAGGTTTTACAATTATCCCAACCAATTTTAGCCAATCATAATTAGCACATACATTGTGCCAACGAATGTGCTTAGCACCTATAGGGAGGCCTTATCCTAGAGAGAGTTTAGGACAGTAGAAGCCCATGATCTGTGGTTGTTTGGCACTATGCCTCACTCAAAGTTACCAATATTTTCATGTCTTTGGTGATCACACAACCATATACCTAAAGGAGCAAAAGAAGCCTGAAGTGAAACCAGGCAAAACCACCATCCCGGATTAGGGTAGGCCTTACATTTAAAAACATGTGTCTTTTTAAGAGAAGAGAAGGGAAGAAGACAGAAAGGAGAAGGCAACGTAAAGACAGAGGCAGAGATGGAGTGCTGTGTCTACAAACCAAAGAATGCCAAGGATTGCCAGCAGCCACTTGAAGCTAGGAGAGAGAAATGGAATGGATTCTCCCTCAACCTCCAGAAGGAATTAAACCTGCCATTTTACACTTTTGGACCTCAAAACTGTGAAGAAATAGATTTCTATTGTTTTAAGATACCCATTTTGTGGCAGTTTGTTATGGCAGTCCTAGAAAGCTAATGTAGGTAGCAATGCTGGTTGAGGCCTTTGTGGGTAGTAAAGTAAACCCATACCTAGAGTATAGCAATGCCAGTCAAAATAAAGCATTTACTTTTTCAAGGTAAAAGGTATTCAATATAATGAACTTGCCACCAAAACTCGGATTGGTCCACTTGAGGATTGGTATCACATTGAAGGATGAGCATTGGCCTCTATTGCTGAGAGACTGGACATTTATTAGGGACTGGATCAACCTTACTGAGGTCATGCTGTGAGCCATGCATCGCCGCTGTGTCTGCTACTTTGGCAAATCCATTCTTGATCCCACTGGGCCGGTCCTTGGATATCTGTGGAGAGAGGCTGACTGACAAACACCGGGGAAGACATCTTCTCCACCTGGTTGTTTGAAACTCTTTTTCTGTGGGGCATTAAAGTCAATATAAAATTTCCCACACTTTCTGTCAACTCCCCTAAATCTAACAGTTACTGCTTTCCCAGACATTCTTGTACTTAGTTTTCCAATATTGCAGCTTCAAGGCCTTTGGCCAAATAGGCAAGTCATTTACCACTTCATATGAGTACCTGTATATCCTTACTTTGGGCCACTTCACTTTCCATATAAAGTGAATGACAAGCTGCTTCACCTGAATTTCTGCTGTTGAGAGGACTTCCCCTATCTTTTTCTTCAAAAGCCACTCCTGAATGGGGCCACCATGAGGCAGCAGTCTATTTTTGGCTTATACTCATACACCAAGCTGGTACATCCATTAACCAAGCTTGGACTTCTTCATATTCCATCAGCTGGTCACAGGGAATGTCTCATGAGACCATGAGTATGGATTTTCTCAAGCCTGATTTTTTATACATCCTTTCCACTTTATGATTGATTGTTGCTGGGCCTGCCCAAACTTATGACTTGTTGCATTTAATAGTATGGAGTATACAGTGGGCAGTTATGATCTCAGGATCACTTGATTTTTTTGATGTTTGAAAATAGCACTAGTCACATCTCCTCATCCCCAGGATACAATACTGTTTTTTAAATTCATGATCTTGATTGAAGGGAGAAATTTCAGAGGCTTCCATTTGACTTTTCCTACAACATTAGCTCTTCTTTGCCTGCCAAGGAGTGAATATGATATTTCTGAACTGCTATGTATGTCCCTTCTAATTATACATTTTGGAATTGAGAAATAATTACCAGGTGGGCTTAATGAAAAGCACTATTATGCGCAGTCCTGTTGTGTTACTGGATCCTTCTTCATCAGGACCTGGCCTCTCCTTCAGATGATGGATTCTGAAACTAAGAATTGACTGCAAACTGGCAAAGGATCATGACTTTTCATTAAAGTGGATGACCTCAGCCTTCTGCTCATCCATCTTTGAGCCCTTCTCATTATGATTTATTAAGCAATAGCCTTGATGGCCATCTATCCTGTTCCTAAGAATACCATATTCTATTACCATATCCATAGATCAGCCCTGCCCTAGTTGCCATTACAACCTTGCTGCCTATTATGGTAATTTTTACCACCTTGCTTTTGATGGTTAAGGGCTGCCACCTGGTCTCTACTATTCCAGGCTCCTAACATCTCTATTAACACAAGTTCAAGATATTTTATAATTATCCTTGTGATTTCTTCTTTTACTCTTGGAGCCCAGTTATGTACCAGCATCTCCTGTTATCTGTTGATTTTTTTTTTTTTAAACTGGGCTCTGGAGTTATTATTTTAGTAGTTGCTAGGGATTATAATATATATCTTAATTTATCACAATCTATTTCAGGTAAATACTGACTTAACTCCAGAAAAATATAGCAACTATGTTCTAAAATAGCTCAATTTCTTCCAACCTCCCTGTCTGTGCTATTATGTCCATATGAGGTATAACATGTCTTTATGTATCTATGTTATAAACACTCAAAATACAGTGCTAGCCTTATTGCTTTTTATAATCTATTTTATTATGAAAATTAGAAGGAAATATATTTATATAGTCTTTTATTTACTTATATTTTTACCATTTTTGTGACTTTTCACTTCTTCCTCTAGTTTTAAATTACCATCTGATATTATGTCCTTTCAACCTGAAGGACTTCCTTTAGTATTTCTTGTCATGTAGATCTGCTAGCAATGATTTCTCTCAATTTCGTATACCTGGGAATGCTGTATTTTGCCTTCATTTTTCAAGAACAGATTTGCTGGATATAATCTTTGTTGACAGCACTTTGCAAATGTCCTTCCACTGCCTTTTGGCCTCTGTTGTTGCTGATCAAAGTCAACTTTAAATAGTACCAGTGATTCCTATGCATGATGAGTCTTTTTTTCTCTTGCTGATTTCAACATTTTCTCTTTGTCTTTATCTTTCTATACTTTGTTTCTTTGTGTTTATCCTATTTGGGTTTCATTTAACTTCTTGGATATGTAAATTAATGCTTTTCATCAAATTAGGAAGTTTCAATCATTGTTTATTTAAATATTCTTAAATAAACATTTTGGAACAGTTTTAAATTTACAGAAAATTGTGAAATTAGTACAGATAATTTCTATATACCTGATACCAGGTTTTTCCTGTTATTAACATCTTACATTATTATTGGTTAAGTTAGTAATCTTATATGGAGTCATTTTAACTAGAGTCTATACATTTTTCAGATTTGCTTAGTTTTTACCTAATGCTCTTTTTCTGTTCCATAGTTCCATCCAGGATATCACATTACATTTCATCATCATGTCTTTTTAGGTTCCTCTTGGTTCTGATAGTTTCTCAGACTTTGCTTGTTTTTGATGATCTTGACAATTTTGAGGATTACTGGTCAGATATTTTGTAGAATGTCCCTCTGTTGGAAATTGTCTGATGTTTTTCTTGTGATTAGACTGGGATTATGTGTTTTGGGGAGGAAGACCACAGAGATAAACTATCATTGTGATCACATTGTATCAGCTATCAACATAACTTACCACTGTTGGTGTTGACCTTGATCACCTGGCTAAGGTAATGTTTGTCAGGCTTCTCTGCTGTAAAGTTATTCTTTTCTCCCTTTCCATTTTATATTCTTTGAAAGAAAGTAACTGTGTATTTCCCACATTTGAGGAGTGGGGAGATACTCTCTACATCTTTGAAAGAAGAGTACCTATAGAAATTGGAATGCTTCTGCGTGGAAAATTTGCCTATTTTCCTCTAGTCATTTAGGTATTCAGTCATTTTTTATATCAGTGTGGACTTATGGATATTTATTTTACACTTTGAGTTATAATCCAATATTATTTTGTTTCTTTTCTTGCTTGAATTGTTCCAATTTTGGCCATTGGGAGTCCTTTTACTTGTTCCTGTGTTCCTTACATATACTCCCCCATCATAGTTTTGTTGCTAGGGTTTATTTATTTATTTACGTTTGGTATAAATATTTTCTTATTTTTTAGCACTACAATATGCTCCAGGTTCATCTTACATGTTTTCCACTCCAGTCCTAGAATCAGCTATTTATTTCTCTGAGAAGACTTCGTTCTTTTTTTTTGGAGAATGGTATCAGAAACTAAGATCTGAGTGCTAGGTGTTCTCTTTGTTACTTGAACGTTCTTGCTTCTAGGCTTTCTCAGCTGACAGAGCAAGGAAATATATGTGTGTGTACTGTGTGCATATACCTATCTATAACTATGAGAATATTTCCATATGTAATCATCTCTGTCTATATTTAGCTAAACACGAGTCCATGCTGATGTCTCCGACTCCATTCCATTACCACCTGGATCATTCTAGCCTCTTCCATGTGCTTATTTGTAAACGCTGACTGCAGTAGTGGGAAACCTGGCTCCCACCATCCACTATTCATTTGCTTGTTCAATTCTGTATCAGTAGAATGGCACAATTCTATACCAGTTGTATACCAGCATCAGAATTGTTACCTCATACCCTCATGGAATATGTACTCTTTATTAATTAGAGGATAGGCTCATGTATAATCTTTTATAAAAAAGAAATTTTAATGTGTATATTTAAGGGATATAACAACGTTATGGGATACATATAGATAATAAAAGGATTTCTATAGTGAAGCAAATTAACACGTCCATCATCTCACATAGTTACTACTTTTTGTTTGTTTTTGTGGTAGGGCAGCTAAAATATACCCATTTCGCATGAATCCCAAATACAGTTTTATTACCTATAGTTTTAATGCTATACACTAGTTCTCTAGACTTTTTTGCCAGTAGTTTCACAGATTACACTGATTTCCAGAGTTACTTAGGTCAGCATCCTTTCCCCAACCCTACTCGATGAGGTTGTTATCTTATATTTTTAATATAGTTAGATTGTTTTATCACAGTCTACATTCCATTTTAGGATTCCCCTAACATCTGAAATAATTTTTTAAAATCAGTGTACATTAAGGTTTACTCTTAATGAGCAATGTTACTCCTAAGAGTAAGGTTTACTCTTCTGTATAAAGTTCAGTGGGTTTTGCAAAATGCAAAGTATCATGTATTCACAATTACAGTATCATACAGAATAGCTTCACCACGCTAAAAATTCCCCTGTGCTTTACCTGCTCAACCTCCCTCTCATATCTCTGAACTCCTGACAGCCACTGATCGTTTCACTGTTTCCATAGTTTTGCCTTTTCTAGAATGTCATGTAATCGAAATTATAATCTTTTCAGATTCTTTTCAAATTCTTTCACTTAGCAATATGCATTTATAATTCATCCATGCCTTTTAAATAGGTTGGTAGCTCATTTTTTTTAATCACTGAATAATATTCCATTGTCTGGATGTATCACAGTTTCATTATCTATTCAGCTTTTCAAGGACATCTTGGTTGCTTCTGTTTTTTTGGCAATTATGAATAAAGTTGCCCTAGTACTGTGGGAGGCCGAGGTGGGAGGATAGCTTGAGATTGGGAGTTTGAGACCAGCCTACGCAAGAGTCAGACCCCCTCTCTACTAAAAATAGAAAGAAATTATCTGGACAACTAAAATATATATATATAAAAAATTAGCTGGGCATGGTGACACATGCCTGACGTCCCAGGTACTTGGGAGGCTGAGACAGAATGATTGCTTGAGCCCGGGAATTTGAGGTTGCTGTGAGCTAGGCTGACGCCATGGCACTCTAGCCCAGGCAACAGAGTCAGACTCTGTCTCAGAAATAAATAAATAAATAAATAAATAAATAAATAAATAAATAAAAAAAATAAAATAAAATAAAATAAAATAAAAATACGAATAAAGTTGCTGTAAAAATTCACACACAGGCTTTTGTGTGGACATGTTTACCTTAAATTATTTGAGTGAAATCTAGGAGGAGATTGCTGGATCATATGGTAAGCTTACATTTGGCTTTGAAAGAAATTGCCGAATTGTTTTCCAAAGTGGTTGTATTGTACCAGGTAGTATTCCCACCAACAAATGGATGAGAGTTCCTGTTGCTTTGCATCCTTGCCAGCAATTGGTAGTGTCAAATTCTGGGATTTTAGCCATAGTAATAGGTATATAGTGATATCTCATTATTGTTTTAATTTACAATTCTTTAATGACAAATGATGCTGAGCTTCTTTTCCATATTCTTATTTGCCATCTGTGTATCCTTGGTGAGGTGTCTGTTTGGATCTTTAGCTCATTATTTTCTCTCGGTTTATGACTTGTCTTTCACTTCTCTTTTTATTCTCTTAACAGTATCTTTCATGGAACACACAATTTTAATTTTAGTGAAGTCTAACTTATTATTTTTTTCTTGCATGGACCATGTTTTTGATGTTGTATTTGAAAACTCATTGCCAAATCAAGGTCACCTAGATTTTCTCCTATGTTTTCATCTGTAAGTTTTATAGTTTTGTGTTTTATATTTTGTTAAGGTTCTTTGTCTAGGTGATTTTTTTTTTTTCCGTGTGATGTTCACTTGTTCCAGTACCGTTTGTTGAAAGACTATCTTTTCTCCATTGAATTGCCTTTGTTCCTTTTTCAAGGATCAATTGACTATATTTGTGTGGGTATATTTCTGGATTCTCTATTGTATTACACTGAGCTCTGTGTCAATTCTTTTGTGAATTCCATGTTATCTTGATTATTGCAACTTTATAGTCATCCTTGAAATTAAATTGTGTGAGTACTCTAACTTTCATCTTTTTTAGTGCTATGCTGGTGATTCTAGGTCTTTTGCCTTTCCATAGGACTTCAGAATCAGTTTGCCAATATCAAGAAAAGAGCTCGTTTGGATTTTCCCCTTAGGTGAGTCAGGCAGACTAGAGGGAGCTGTAGTTGGAGAAATACCTTTCTCCCAGGTAGGATAAGGATCTGGTAGTCTTTCCCCCTGAAGCTTGGCCTTTGTTATGAAGAATGCTTTGGGCATATTTCACAATGCTTGCTTTTACCCTCTCCCTGCCAAAGCTACAAGATGTTTGTTGGTGCTTCACTGTGAAAGCATGCTCGGGTTCCTAATGGTAAAAAATAAGAAATTGTAGAAAGTGTCCTTAAGACTGCAACCCCCAGGAGTTTCTCACTCTCCAGTTAGTTTCATGGTTCCAGCGATTAGTCAAAATTACCACTTAAATATTCCTACCAGTTCATTGCTCCAGTGGTTTCTGCTCTAAGAAGCAGATATTGGCGTAACTCTTTGGATTAAGCTATCTCTCTCCAGATTGTGTGGCAGTTGGCCTTAAGATCTCAGTTCTCTCATAGGTCTAAGAAAAGTCATTGATATTCAGTATGTTCAACTTTTTTCTTCTTGAAAGGATGGGAATAATGACTTCTATTATCTTATCACATCAGAATTGAAACTAGAAGTTCACCTCAAATAAGCTCGTGTGCCATTTTCTTCCTCTTTTTCTGGAGCTCTCATCACATGCATGTTTATATTGTAGGAGAAGAAAAAGAAGTTTCCTCTATTGTTAGATTCTGTGACTGGGCTTGAGAATTAAACTGACATGAGACAGATCAACAGGAGAACAGCATATAAATTTTATTTAATATCATTATGCGTATGTGGGAGTCTTCATAGAAAAATGAAGACTTGAAGAAATAGGACTGAGAGCTTATAAACCTTTTTAACAGAAGAATGATACATTTGTGAAGAAGTGACAAGACAAAGGAAACAAGTTTAAGCTTCTGGGGTGGTAAGTTGTGGGAAACTTATGAGGAAATATAAGGGGAAAAGTAATGGAAAATAAGAGTTAATTTTAGTAGGTTTGTACAGTTCCATGTTGGTATTGACTCTAAGTCATTGGCGGTAAGAATGTTCTCTTTCATATACGGGGGCATCACCTTTCTTTTATTTTTTTTTATTTCAGCATATTATGGGAGTACAGATGATTAGGTTACGTATGATGCCCTTCCCGCCCCCAAGTCCGAGCTTCAAGTGTGTCCATCCCCCGGGAGGTACGCATTGCACTCATTGTTTGTGCATATGCCCGTCTCCTCCTCCCTCCTCCCCCCTCCCCCTGCCCAACATCCAATAAATGTTATTTTTATATGTGCACTTAAGTGTTGATCAGCTAATACCAATTTGATGGTGAGTAGATGTGCTGCTTGTTTTTCCATTCTTGGGATACCTCACTTAGTAGAATGTGTTCCACCACTTTCTAGGAGAATATAAGAGGTGCTATATCTCTGTTGTTTCTTAAAGCTGAATAGTACTCCATGGTATACATATACCACAGTTTATTAATCCACTCATGTATTGATGGACATTTGGGTTGTTTCCACATCTTTACAATTGTGAATTGTGCTGCTATAAACATTCGGGTGTGGGTGTCTTTCTTACACAGTATCATTTGCTCTTTTGGGTAGATGCCCAGTAATGGGATTGCTGGATCAAATAGTACTTCTATTTGTATCTCTTTAAGGTATCTCCATATTGCTTTCCACAGAGGATGTGCTAATTTGCAGTCCCACCAGCAGTGTATGAGTGTTCCTGTCTCTCTGCATCCATGCCGACATTTATTGTTTTGGGACTTTTGGATAAAGGCCAGTCTCACTGGAGATAAGTGATATCTCATTGTGGTTTTGATTTGCATTTCCCTGATGATTAGAGATGTTGAACATTTTTTCATATGTTTTTTGGCCATTATTCTGTCTTCTTTTGAAAAGTTTCTGTTCAT
>CAUYSK010089807.1:0-12530 GCA_963575035.1 Avahi laniger
GGAGATTTAATACTACTTTAATGTCACTGCTCATTAATGGTTTGTTCAGGGTTTCTGTCTCTTTCTGATTGAGTCTTGGGAGGTTGTGTATTTCCAGGAATTTACGCATTTCCTCTCTGTTTTCTAGTTTATGTACACAGAGGTTTTCATAGTATTCATGGATGATATTTTATATTTCTGTGGTATCAGTTGTAATATCTCCTTTTACATTTCTGATTGAGCTCATATGGGTCTTTTCTACTTCAGGTTAATCTAGCTATAATAGGTCTATTGATTTTATTTATCTTTTCAGAGAACTTTCTGTTTTGTTGACTTTATATATGTATATATGTGGTTTTTTTGTGGTTGGTCTCAATTTCATAATTCTCCTCTGATCTTTGTTATTTCTCGTCTTCTGCTAGCTTTGGGTTTGGCTTGTTCTTGTTTTTCTAGTTCCTTGTAGTGTGACATTGGGTTGTTAATTTATGATCTTTCTATTTTTTTTATGTAGGCATTGAATGCTATAAACTTACCTCTGAGCACTGCTTTTTGCATATTCTCGAGGTTTCGGTATGTTGCATCTACATTTTCTTTGGTTTCAAAAAATTTTTAAATTTTCATCTTAATTTCATTATTGACCCCAAAGATTATTTAGGAATGTGTTATTTAATTTTTATGTATAGTTTTAAGAATTCCTTTTGGTATTGATTTCTAGTTTTATTCTGCTGTGGTCTGAGAGGATACTTGATATGATTTCTATTTTTTTTTTTTTTTTAATTTATGAAGACTGGTTTGTGGCCTAACATATGGTCTGTCTTAGAGAATGTTCTGTGTGCTAATGAAAAGAAAGTATATTTCTTGGTTGTTAGATGAAATATTCTTTAAATATTTGTTAGATCCATTTGGTCCGAAGTCCAATTTAAGTCCAGTGTCTCTTTATTGATTTTCTGTCTCAGTGATTTGTCTAGTGCGGTCAGTGGGATGTTGAAGTCACCCAATATTATAGTACTGCTGTCTGTCTCCTTCTTTAAGTCCTTTGTGCTATGTATTTTCCTGGTGATCACTGAGCCTCTTATGTATGCATGTCTACAGCTCTTGCAAGACTAGGGAAATTTTCCTCAATTATTTCCTTAAATAGGTTTTCTAAATTTTTTGCTTTTTCTTCTCCCTCAAGAATACCAGTGATTTGTATATTTGGACACTTTATGTAGTCCCATGTGTCTTGAAGGTGTTATTCTTTTTTTTAAGAATTTTTATCTTGTAATTCCTTCCATGAATTTTTCATTTCCAGAAGTTTTTTTTTGTTTTGTTTTTTGGTTTTTTTTTTATTTTTTTTTTTTTTGAGACAGATTCTTGCTCTGCTACCCTGGCTAGAGTGCAGTGGCATCATCATAGCTCACTATACAGCCTCCAATTCCTGGGCTCAAGTGATCCTCCTGCCTCAGCCTCCCAAGTAGCTGGGACTACAGGTGCACACCACCATACCCAGCTATTTTTTTAATTTTTTTGTAGAGATGGGGTCTCACTCTTGTTCAGGCTGGTCTTGAATTCCTGAGCTCAAATGATCCTCCCACCTCAGCCTCCCAGAGTGCTAGGATTACTGGTGTGAGCCACCATACCCAGCCCATTTTTGAAAGTTCTATTTGGTTTTTCTTTACGATATCGGTCTCCTTGGTAAGTTTCTCATTCATATCCTGAATTTACTTTGATATTTTTTTCATATTATTTTCAAATTTCTCTTGGATATTATTGAGCTTCTTTAAAATCAATATTTTGAATTCTTATCTGACATTTCACATATTTCATTTTGGTTAGGATCTTTTGCTAGAGAGAGTGTCATCCTTTGCGAGTGTCATAACACCTTGCTTTTGTGTACTTCCAATATTTTTATACTGATTTCTTCTCATTTGGAAAAACTTACTTCTTCTCATTTTTTACTTTACTTTCATTTGGATGGGACTTATTTTTTTCCTTGAGGATGTGACTATAATGTTTATTGAGTAGGGCCATTTGGCTTTGCTTGTAGGTACATTCAGTGGTGAAGACTTTTGTTTGAATTCCTTGGTTGTAAACAGCTTTACTGTGGTGGCTTTCTCAAATGCTGCTTGAGAAAGTAGCAGTAGTAGCAGTCTGCCAGGCATTTGAGCAGGGTCATGGCCTCCTGAGAAGCCCAGGGGCAGACGTCACAAGAAGCTTATCTCGTTCCCATTCCCTGCTCACTTGTGTCAGCAGGTTTCTATGGGGTTGTGTGGGTCAACCTCCAGACCAGTAGGTGGTGCTTTCAGGTAAGAACTGGCTGCAGTTGATAGCAAGTAGGGTTTATGCTTGATTTTTTTATTTTTATTTTTTTTTTAACCAAGAGAAGCTTTGAGGTGTCCGAGGCAATGGGCTTGACTGTGGAATACATGGTGGTTTACTTTCCATGCTTAGCCATGAGGAGACAGGTGTAGCTGGGTAGAGCTGGACCAGGCAAGCCTGCACTTAGGCTCCCCAACAGCAGGTTCAAGCACTAGTTCTGACAGAGGTCCAGAGGGCAGTCACTAAACACCTAGAGATATGCCCAGGTGAGGAATGGAGAGACCCCTGCTGCACTATGTTCCTTGCACAGCAAGGGTGGCACAACGCAAGCTCCCAATCCAGGCAGGTGAATGTGGGACCTGCCTACCTCTCATTCCTCAGAACCTGTGGGGCTCATGCCCCTGTTGTGACCAAGAGAGAGAGCTAGGGCACTCAGTAAAGTCACACACAGATTGGCTTTGTATTGCAAAACCGTCCTAGTCCGCAAATATCATCACCTGGGGAAAACCACGGCTCTGGCAAATCTCCTGTACTGATCCTATGAAGGGAGTAAAGCACAACTCCAGCACTTGTGGGTGGAACACGCTCTGCTCTCTGCACTCATTTCTGGCTGTGAGGATCCTTCCCCTGCTCTAGCCCCAGCATTCAAATCTCCAGCCCAAGACGTTCTAATGCCTGCAGTGTCCACTGCAGCTAGGTTGCCAAATCCTGCGCAGTTTGGTATGAACTACGATTAAGAATGGCATCCTCCTGTCTATCAGTCCCAGTTCTGAGAAAATGCCTGGGGCACTCCCCTGTGCCTTGCCTTCTCACAATCTCCTGGCCTCTCCCCAGCTTCAGGCTCTTGATCCCACTTGTTTAATATTTTCATTGAAAGTTCTGTTGTCTGCTGCTGATCTAGTCACAATGGGGGGTCATGGCCTTCTGAGATGCCACAGTGGCAGACATCAGGAGAAGCTTATCTTATGAAAAGCAAGCGATGGAAAGTTTGCTCAACTTTAATTTTTCGGTCAGAAATGTGTGAGCTGAGCAAATTGAGATGTCTATGGTGTTGGCTATTGTTTCTGCTATTGTTGTTGGTTCTCTTCAATTAGAGCATAAACAAGATTAATTTTTTCCTCACAAATTAATGTGGATGGTCTGCCACTATGGGCTTAATCTTTGACATCATCTTATCCCTTCTTAAACAATTTAACTGGACCAGGTGTAGTGGCTCATGCCTGTAATCCTAGCATTTTGGGAGGCCAAGGCAGGAGGCCAGGAATTCGATACCAGCCTGAGGCAGCAGAGTGAGACCCCTGTGTCTACAAAAAAAAAAAAAAAAAATCACAAACCGAGTTATCCATTTGTAAACTGCTGATTCCTTTGGGACTTTGCATAAAGCATTAGTGGTTTCACTATTCTTCTACCCAAGGTTCACCATAAGTTTGATGTTCTTGCTTCAATGTTAGCAGAATTCGTGTTGATCCGACAGGAGCTCTTTGAAACTGATATCTTAATCCTTCTTAGTGCTTCAAACTAGAACCTGTTTAGACATGTTGTAACAAGTTGGTACTGGTTTATTGTGATGAAAAAAATTTTGAAATCCATGCATGGTAGTTCTTCATAATATGCATTTTTCATGAACTTTTTGAAGACCCCTCATATAACCAGTGTTTGCAATTATATGCTGTTATAAAGAGAGCAAATTCTTATTGAACTTATGCACATAACCATATTGCCATAAAAAGAATATTTAGAAATAGTTTTTGAATTTTGGAAGTATGCAGTAGGGAAGAAATGCTAATGTTCCATTTTTTCTTTACCAAAGAATGTTTTGGCCAATTACTGTAAGCTATAGATTTCTTGCAAGAGAGAGGAAAAAATTTCCTTAAATCTGGGAAACAAAGCATTAAAAAAATAGCAACATTTCAAATAAAAAAGATGTGAAAGCCCATAATACATTTCATCAATTCATTTATTCCCATGTAATTAATTTTTGCTGTGTTTGATCTTCATTAACAATTTCACAAACACACTGGTTTCATTAGAGTTATAGAAATTCTAACCAGTCCAATAGTATCTCAACATTAGCAGTATATATACTTTAACTTTATTATTTAGCACTTAATATTTCAAATATTTTAATGTAGAAATGATTCAGACATTTCCTAAATATCTATTACCTAATCATAACATGACTTTAATTTACTGAAAAAGATTTTTGAATCTAGAAAGTTCATTTATATACTTTTATTCCGTTTATATTCATCTAATTGTTCTTAAAAATTATGTTCAAATTGCTCATTAAACAAAGCTAGCTATCATCTCAAGTCGTTTCTTCATTAACCATTTGATGACATGTGGATGTTAGGCAGTCACCACCTACGAAACAACCCTAAATTTAAATACATTGATAGTTTGCTGATTAGAAGACACAATTGTTTTTGTTACAGCCTTACCAGGTTCATTGCCCGCTGCTCAAGAGGAAGCCAATACACGGAGACAGCAGGGGTTACGGCAGAAAAAGTTTAATATCACAGGCGAGAGGAAGTTCTCAAATCCGTTTCCCCTAGAATTTGGGAGAAAGGTTTTTTTAAAGATAGTTTGGCGGCAAAGGATAAGGCATTGTGTCTGCTGATGGGGGGGGTTCCAGGTGCAACCATGGGTGTAGAAATTGTCATCTTGTGCTGAGTCAGTTCCTGGGTGGGGGATCACAAGATCAGTTGAGTCGGTTCTTGGTATGGGCCGCTGGTCTAGGTGGGTCAGCTGTTCCACTGGAATTTAGGGCCTGGAAGATAACTGAAAAACTAGCTTTAGGTTTCACAAGGGTGATGTTATCTATGAGAATAATTAAGAAAGTTAATCTTTATGACCATCTGCTATGTGACTTCTGAGAAGCAATTATAGGAAAGCAATCCAGGGGACAATGGCTGGTTATGTGTATATTTTCACTGTGCCTATCCCTTTGTGGAGTTCTGGGCCCTACCACAGTTCCTACTTTGTTGCCCTGTATTAATTTTATAAAGAGTGGTTTCATTTTCATTAACCGACAGTATTAAAATGGTCTCATCTACCAAAGATATACCCAAGTCACATGAAGTAAAAGGCATTTGAATGAGTTTTTATAATAAAATATTTGATTTAAGTGCTTTTTCTTTAAACCAATTAATTGGAGCTCTTTCATATATTTTGGTAGAGAGGTATCACATATGCACAGACAGAAGCAGATTTGAATAGCTTTTATAAGATGTATCATTTGCCAGTTTTCAAAAAGCTTCTCTCCTGCCTTTAGACCATCAGTCTCCTGATTATCTTTTCCATTGCCCCAAACGATTGTTAGCTAGGAAACCCTAAATTTTTACTTCCAAAGGCTTGACTCTTAGGAAGATGTGCTTACAAATAAATTGATGTTTCCTTTATAGATGTAAATTTATTTTACAAAGAATTTCAAAATAACTAGCTAAATGCCAGAAAGTTGTGTTTTGGAGGCCATTTAGTTGATAGATGGTTTTTCCAACTTCCCTTATTTCTTAGATTACTGACTTTGGGGTGAAGCCCTTTAATAAATAGGGCAAAGAAGGCATTTTCTATTCCTGGACTCATGGATAGAACTCAATTTGATATCCCCCACAACTGAAATTTTCCTTTCATTTTGAGAGAGAGATCATGCTATAAGACTGTGGTTTAAAGTAGAAATAGTGGTTCTGTTGTCTCCCCAGATTCGATAACAACTGGTAGAAGCTTAGCAGAACTTCCATTGGAGGCCCATCAGTCCTGGTGGTTAACATGGAGATTATCAGAGGGTGGACAGCCTGTCTTTAGGGGTTACCCATGTAATCTTTGGGGGCAATCCCATTTTCATTGTCCTGGTGGTTTGTACCAATAGCAATAATTTTTTGCAAACTACTCTTTTAGGGGTTGCTTATTGAAGAAGTGCCCTGGGGCAGGCCCAAAGGTCATTCTAAGTTATTGGTTGTCATGGAAGCTCCAACAGTTTGAGAATGACTTTCAAAAGGTCCCCATAAGTGGACCAGGTGGGTTCTGTCAATTCTGCCTCTTTCATCTATTTCTTGATTTCCCCAGTTCCTACCAACATGTGTACTAGTTGATAGAAGTCAGATATCCTGGGGTCACAAGTTCGAGGAAGACCCTGACTTCTTCAAAAAACTTTTAATAGGTCTTTCCTAGATTTAGGAAATTTTTAAACTATGACCCTGAGCTCTGATTTTGTCCAGGCAATGTAAGTCACTCAGGAATTGTTTCCTGAATTTTTGGGTGGTGTTATAAGAAAACTGTTTAACTGTTTTTTCAAAGAAGGACAGTTCATACAGAGAGTAGACTGTGAATATTCTGGGAAAATAGAATAGAGGAGAGGAGTAGAAGTCATATCAGTTTTACCATCTTTGGTATGAGTGATATCTTGCATTTTTAGCTTTTTATTGGCTCTTCACAATGAGTTTTTTAAAGAGCACTTTTAGAATCCTGTTGTTTCTTTGAGGCTTCTATGAGCCAATTAGAATAACAATCCCGTTTTCTCTGCCTAATTCCAGAGATTTGGCATTGTGCTTCTTAGAAGAATGGTCTTGTTCATCTGGAATTTTCTGTATAATGGCCATTGTGATTCTGAATTATCTTTACTAATATTTTGTCACTTTTATAAATATTTGCAGCTTCTGGGGCCATAATTCTTATACACAAAAAAAAGGTGTACTGGAGGGCAGAGTACTGGGATCTTTAGAAGTTAAGAGATCCCATGTTTATGTTGGATTTGGGGTCTCTTGGAGCCAAGATGTCTTTGGTTCTGAGATCTCAGCACACAAGAAAAGAAGAAATAAAGAGGCCACTGCATTAACAACCTCTTATTGCAACTGCCAACAGTTATCTTAAAGACTGAGGGTTTTCTTGCCAGTGACTTTCAGTCACCGCAAAGCAAAGATCGCGTGCCCTGCCACAGCACAAACTAACCCTTGGAACCCCACAATCAAGTGCTTTTCGCAGCACAAACTAACCCTCATTCCCCTGTAAGCTAAAGAGGTCAGATTGCTCAAATACGAAAGAGAGCAACTCAGACCTGAGCGGGACTTACTCATGACTCCTAGGGCCCATTGATGCAGGGGATGTCTCCATGAAGGGAGGAAGACCCCCTAAACTTGCCAAGTGGGTTCTTGGCTTTGTGTTGGAAAGAATTTGAGAGCAAGCCAACTAGCGATAGAAAGTTTATTGAGGGAGACAGACAACAGATCCTACTCCACAGACAGAGTAGAGATCCTTTCCTGAGCAGGAGGGGGATCCCTTATGGGGCAATGGTAATGTTTTTAAATGTTCAAAAACCCCATTAGGAAATAACCGTAGTGACCAGCATTGTCTTGTGGTCAGGCCATAAAGATTAATCATGAACTCTTGTCACAGAAAGGTTTGTGCGAACAGTTTGTGAGGCATCTGGCTTAGCAAACCACCCATCCTCGGGTGGTCCCAGGCCAGCGACTTGCTGGCGACTTGCTTGTTTAGGGAGGTTAGGGGCTAGTATCAGCCACAATCGCTGTACTCTGGCTTTCTCTACCTTCCTTTCTGCTTTATCCCTATATTATTATCCTGAAGAAGACAGAGGAACCTCCCCACCAAACCCCGCTAAAAAGGTTAGCAGCAGCTTTCCTGTGTTTCTCACGGGGTCTCAGGGTCATCAGTAGTCTCCTTCAGGTACTTCATTGGTCATCAGATCTGTCAAAAGACAAAATTAGAACAAATTTAGTTTAAAGATCTCAATTGGCTTCATTTGTGATTCTAGAACCAGGCAACACTTCATTCCGTAAGATGGAATAAGTGTTCCCATGAGTCAAGCAGAGGAGGTTGGTTTTACAGACAGGTGAAGGGCTGAAGAAAGCAGAAACAAGGAACAAAAAGCAGGTTGGTCATTTCAAAGTTTCTTTCCTTGTAAGGTGGGACGTGGAAACAGAGCAATAGAGAGATAACCGATTTGTTAACATCAGGTTTCTTCAGGTTAAGGATTACAGGATTTCATTATCATGCCGATTGAAACTGGCCTGTTGGGAAATTAGGCTGTATCTCTCCTGATTTCTTTTTCTTGAATTTGAAGGTCCGATAATAACTTAGTTGTGGTTTGCTGATATGGAAATTTAGCGTGGGTGACTCCATTTTGATATTTATGCTGCTGTGTTGGTGCCTAGTGCAGAAGCTTAGTCCAAAACAATGGCCTGTAAGTTTTATTTAACAGCCCTCTGGATTCTTGGTTCTGCCCTCTGAGTCATCCTTTATTTTTAATGAAACAGCATATTTGCCACTGAGTAGCCCTACCATCCTGCTTCCTGCCAGTAGAATTTGGGGACTCCAGTCGACTCCTTTCATTTTGTACCCTCTCTGTTCCTTTCATTCCAAGTTGGCAGTGTTTCTGCCGAAATGCATTTATCAAAAACTTTGTGAGTCTTCTGTGGATTTCACAGGGCTTCACTCCATTGTGAAAAAGACACGTCCACTGATCTTTTCAAAATAATCCCTTCTGTATCTTTGGTTCATGCAAAAATGCTTTAGGGACAATGCCTTTAAATTCCTAGAGGCCCTCTGGTTGGATTGAAAGCATGGATCTGTGAGACACACCCTTCATCACTTGAAAGGAACCTTTGCGCGACTGAATAATGTGAGCTTCTGATCTTTCTGAGGTTTTAGCAAAAGGTTATGCAGTCACACTCTCAACCTGTTCTGTAGAGCCTGCTTTCCTGACAGTGATCTCTTAATTTTAGTGTCTTCTGCTCTCTTGGAACTCTGATAATTTTTAAAATCAAGTCCTGTTTCCTTTTAGTGTAAGTTCTTTCCTTAATTTCTTTCTCTCTTCTTGGATTTTCCTGTAAGTGGCAAGAAAAATCCAAGTAGCATTTTCAAACCCTTGTTTGAGAATCTCTTCAACTGTATCATCGCTTACGAGTTTTGCTTCCCACATAACTGCGGCATACAATTTTGCTAAGCTTTCTGCCACGGTAGCAAAGATTTCCCTTCCTCCAATTTCCGATACCATGTTCCTCGTTTCCATTTGAGCCCTCACCAGCAGCATCTTTAAAGTCCAGATGTCTATTCATAATCTGTTCAAAGCATTTTAGGCCTTCTCTGTGACGCTACCCAAATTTTCCCAGTGTTCGGTTCTAAAGCTCCTTCCACATGTTAAATATTTGTTACAGCAGCACCCTATTTCCTGGTACTAAACTCTTAGTTTTCTACTGTTGTGTAACAAATCACAAATTTAATGGTTTAAAATTAACATTTGCTATCTGTCAGTTCCCCATAGGTCAGGAATCTGGGCACAACTTAACTGGAATCCTTTGCTCTTTCTTTCTTACAATGCTTTCTCACAAGGTACCAGCTGGGCTGCATTTTCATCTAGAGGCTTAGTTTGGGGAATAATTTGCTTCCAAGCTCGTTCAGGTTGTTGGCAGAGTTCATTTCCTTGCAGGTGCGTGCCTAAGGACCCCGGAGCCTTACTGAGTTCTTCAGCTATGTGCCACCTGAGGTCCCCATAGTTCCCTGCCACGTGGCACTCTTACGGGCTCTCTCATGACATGGCACCTTATTTCTTTAAGACCGGCGAGAAAATCTCTCACTTCAGTCTGTTAAGACTGAGTCTCATACATTGTAACATAATCACAGGAGTGATATCCTATCACCTTTGCTAAATCCTACTGGGTCAGAAGCAAGTTATGAGTTCTATCTACACCCAAGGGAGGGGAAGTATATACAAAGGTGTGACTCACTGGGAGGCACCTTAGGATGTGTGTCCCACAGGTGGTCTAATAGGCTGAATAGTGGTCCCCAAAGATATCAGGTCATAGTCCCTGGAAGCTGTAAATGTTACTTATTTGGAAAAAAGAATCTTTGCAGATGTGATTAAGACAGTGATCTTCTATGGGGGTGAGGGGTACTATTAAATAAATACAATCACATATATCCTTATAGAAATGAGGCAGGGGAAAATTAGACACATAGATAGAGGAGAAGGCCATGTGAAGATGGAGTATAGAGAGATCTGAAGATGCCTTGATCAAAGATTGACCTGATGTGGCTACAACCAAGGAATGCTGACAGCCACCAGAAGCTAGGAGAGGCAATGAACAGATTCTCCCGTATAGCTTTCACAGGAGTGTAGCCCAGCTGACATCTTGATTGTAGTTCAGTGAGACTGATTTTGCCCTCCAGAACTGGAAGACAATAGATTTCTATTGTTTTAAGCCACATAGTTTGTGGTAATTTGTTAACAGCCACAGGAAACTATTAATAATACAGATGAGTATTAAATGATACCCAAGAGTTGCTTTTTTTAATGCATCGTTCACTGATTATTCAGTGAGGCTAAGTGTCTTTTCATAAAGTTATTGACTGTTCAGATGTTTTCTTTGAGTTTTCCAACTCTTATATTTTGCTTCTTTTTCTTTTGGACTTACTGTCTTTCTTATTGATTAGTAGGAGTTCTTTACATAGTGTAACTACTAATCTGATGTCAGTTATACATGTGATATTTGTCTTCTAATCTGTAGATTGGCTTTTTTTTGTTTGTTTGTTTATGGTGTGTTCTACATTCAGATTTGTTTTTGACTATTTTTATTATGGAAAATTTTAAACATACCCAAAAGAAGAGAGAATGGTGTAATAGATCTTCTACATGCCCATCAATCAGTTCAACAATTATCAGTGTTTTTTCCCAGAAGTATTTATTTATTTTTTTTAGGTTTGTACTTTTTGTGCATTATCTAAAAATTCTTTAAATAAAGAGTGAGTTGCTGTTATTGGTATGGCTGAGTATTTCCATCATGATAACACTCATTCTTTTTTGCTTTTACATAAATGTTATCTCATGTGTAATGGTTTTTAATATATTCAAAACATTTCTGGCCTCAGTGTTAATATCTTCTTCCTGAACAGCCTGTTCTTATTCAGGGCAAGCTATTGATTCAGATCTTGGGAACTCACCAGTTGTCCCACCAGTGTCATGCATGTTACCATAGTTCTTGTTGAAATCTCATATAAGAATTAAGAAGGCAAGTCATTCAGAAGATTTCAAAATATGCCTGAGTCAGCTATGTAGGCATTTGTGTTTTTACTAAATCTCAATTTTCTTTTTCTTATTTCTAGTGTGCCATCTGGGCTTGAAGGCATGAAAGAACAGGACCTTTGCAACAAGATAATGGCTAAAATCCTGGAAAATTATAATACCCTGTTTGAAGTAGAATATACAGAAGATGATAATCAGAAGTGCGAAAACCTGGCTAGGCTTATCATAGTAAAAGTAAGTAACTTGGTATTTAATTTTCAGTATTGCTATTATTTTGGATAGAAGATTTCATTTAAGTTATTCTTTGTCATAAAAATTCCATACTGATATAACTTCAGATTATTATTTCTATGTGTGAGTTCTTCTTAGGAAATCTATTCGATCAAATGTTTATTAAATCGATATATAATCTTCTAAGATTCAAGAATAATAGCAATTTTATATTTCTTCATTGCTGTAAAATCATCTCTAAAGCACTCACATGAGCCCAGTGTTGGTCAGCTGGTTGCACCAGCCCTTTTGTGGGAGACCGATGTCGCAGCAGGCTGTGTATGGCTGTGTGCAGGAGTGCCAGCTCACTAACCAGGTCGCAGATTCCTGAGGACAACGTTACTACGTCTTTCTGTTTCTCTTGTGTTCGGCACACTTTGAAGCTTCACCTCTGATTTGAAGTCCTATATATTAGTGGTTGGTAACGATCATCAATAAAGAAGAGTATTTTAAAGACCTATAAAGGAGTCCCTGACAGTATTAGCTAAATCTTTTTATACATTACTGATAATTTATAACATGTTCTTCATATATTAGATAAATACCTGTAGGTCTCAAAAGACCTACAGTTGAGAACCAGAAGGTAAACATCCAAACCAAATCCTCCAGATGTGGGAAAAGAAGGAAGGGGTCTTCTTTCTTTCTCATTTATATTGAGTGAAATCATGATGGAGCTGATATAAGAGATTTTCTTAGGTTTCCTCAGACTTATCAAATTTATAGACCACACCATACTCTTGTTGGTTCATATCACAGTGAATGGTAAAACCGAGGTTCTTGGTCTGGGTACTTGAATGGGGGGTGTTTTCATCTCTTCTTCCAGTAGAGGCCATGACTTTGAAGAAGGAAAAGAAAGTAATGGGTGTCA
This sequence comes from Avahi laniger, assembly GCA_963575035.1. Lineage (NCBI taxonomy): Eukaryota > Metazoa > Chordata > Mammalia > Primates > Indriidae > Avahi > Avahi laniger. The sequence continues at coordinate 12,450 of CAUYSK010089807.1, forward strand.
AGTAGCACCCTACCGAAGCAGGAAAAGAAGACCAAAACTAGATTTTCTTAACTAGAACTTACGCTGTTAACACAACAGACC
>CAUYSK010089808.1:0-11670 GCA_963575035.1 Avahi laniger
GGCCATCTTGGATAAGCAGTTGCCGGGCCTCATGGCCCCGGACAATCGTGAAAATGCACGTCAAACAGCAGTGAGATAGCACTTCACGTCCCTCAGGCTGGCAAAATTGTTTTAATCTGGTCATACCAGAGAAGTGAGGCAATTAGCTCTCTTATAAACGCTCGGTGGGAGTCTGAACTGGCAGGACCACTCCAGAGAGCAATTAGGCAACACCCCATAGAATGGAAGTGCACATTGTATTAACTATATTTTTTTATTTTGCGTGTTCTTGATGCTTTGGCATTTGTGGCCTCTGTGTGTGTGTGTGTGTGTCAGACTGCCCCTCCCAGGGCTAGCCAATTCTTAGTTCAGGGCACACATCTCTCACGTGTAAACCAACCAATCCAGAGCCCTGCTCTGCACCACCTCTTCCATCTGGCTCTCCCGCTCCAGGAGGCCATACTCCTCGGCCCTAACTGCGCAGGGTCAGGAACCAGTCAACTAGAGACCACCCGGTAGCCTAGCGCCTGCCAACTTAACCCCAAGATGCTTCCCTGCCTCTCCACGGCAAACACAACAAGGGCTGTGGCCCTGCTCCTTCCTCACCCCTGCTGCCACCTGAGCAACCCTGGTGCAGACGTGGCCCTCCGTGGCAAGGACAGAAATGTTCTTTCCATGGCATTGGCCTCTCCGTGTCACAACTCGGTCACCTCCATACGTGGAAATCCCGTGGGTACAGTAGATACGCCCACATTGTGAGCCGAGAAATTCCTGTACGATGCAAAGAGAGATGTGTACAAAGTGCTCACTGCAGCGTTGTTGGTTGCAGCGAAACACTGGAGACATCCACCGGTAGAGTGATAAATATGTTGCCCCATGGTCTCGTAGTGGGCACCAGAAAGCAGTAAAATGAAAAAGACTAGAGCTATATATCATACTGTTGAGTAAAAATAGCACATTGCAAAGTAACTGCAATGTGTTTATGTGAAATTTAACAAGATTTATAAAATAATATATATTGTTTATAAAATATGTAATAATATATTATATATTTTATATATATAATAAAAGCATAGAAACAATAATAAAAGTATAGAAACATGGAAGGGAAAAATTCTTGTCAACCTGGGACATAGTTTTCCATGGGGGGGAGAGAGAGAGGAGTGAGATTAGGAAGGAGTTCAAAGGAGGTTTCGCCTCTATCTGTGATGTTTCATTCCTTTAAAATCAAAGAAATATTTGGGTGAAATGTAGTAAAATGTTAAGATTTATTCCATCTGGCTGGTGGGTATGCAGATATTTGCTGTACTAGTTTTGGGACTTTGTTAGAGCTGTTTCATTATAAGTGAAAGATACTACTTAGGCTACATGAGTGATCTCAAGGTCACACAGAAGGACAAGAGGACAGGACACCAACCAGGATCTCAACTGTGTCGAAATTTCTTCTCTCTCCTTAAGTTGTATCTTTTAAAATTCCTGCCTTTTCAGAAAAGCTTTAAACACTTGCACCCCCCCACAGAGGATATACTTACATGTTTGTTGATCAAATATTCAAAAATTAAGTCACACACCTCAAAAAGCAAGTGTTATATTAGAGGGCTGTTCAATTAATTATTTGATCTTCTCAAGATAAAGGCTACGTTTTACTAGCAATATTTAATAGCCCTTGCATCGGTCATGAAGTTTTCAGTAACAAATACCAAGTGAACAGTGGCTTAAACAATAAAGACTTTCAGCTATCTGACATAACCGGAAGGTGCAGAACATGATCTGGGGGTGGGTGCCATCACTCAACAGTCTCCTTAAGGACGCAGGCTCTTTCTCGCTTTCTCTTGTGCTGTCCTCAGTGCCTTGGCAAGCCTCCAAATTGGCCCTCAACAATCCCCACCTGCTGGTATTCTCACCCTTCCTACACTTCACCAGGCTTGGTCTATGTGACCAATAGAATGTGGCAGAGATGTTGGCATCACTTCTGAGATTAAGTTATAAAAAGACCGCAGCTCCCATCTTGTGGTCACACACTCTCTCTCTCTCCCTCTCTCTCTTTCTATCTCTCTCTCTTTCTCTCACTAGCTCTCTTGCATCCTACACTCTGGGAAAAGCAAGCTGCCAACCCATGAGCAGCCCAGTGGAGAGGCCCTTGTGGTGAGGCACTGAGGTGGGGATTTCTACCAACAGCCAACTGAGAACAGATGCCCACAACCATGACAGTGAGATGCAAGTGGATTTTCAGCTCCAATGAGCCTTGAGGTGATTGCAGCCCTGGCTGTGAGCTTGAACGCAAAGTCATGAGAGAGGCCAGAACCACCCAGCTAAGCCATTTTTCAGGTTCCTGACCCTCAGAAATTGTGTGAGATAATACGTTTATTGCTTGAAAGTGCTACATTTGGGGGTTATTTGTTACGCGGCAATAGATAACTAATACACTCAATGCGTCTGCCTGGTTTCCCACAATGGGTTAAGATGGCTACGATAGGACCAAACACCACATTCTCACAGGGCAACGCCTCAGGCAGGAAGAAGGGGGGATGGAAAAGGGGTCTCTCTATGTGCCTGTCACTTTTATCAAGGAGGAAAATCTTTCTTAGAAGACCCCAGCAGATTTCCCCCTACTTTTCATTGTCCAGAAGTGGGTCTCATGGTCACCTTTAGCTGCAAGGGAGGCTGGGAAATCAAGCGTCAGGCCTTTTCAGCTGCTTTATAGGGAGGTGGCAAGGAACAAGGGGGTGGGAATGTCTGCTGGTAGCCAGCAATGGTCTCCACCCCCACCATGGTCTCAATCTGTCTGATTGTTTCCACCTGGCACCATTTACTTTTTCTTTTTTTATTTTTATGGGACACAGTATGGAGTTATCCACCTGGCATCATTGAACTTGTTCCCTCATACTCTGCATTTTACTGAAAACTGGAAGTTAGGCCTCAGTTAGATTCACGTTAAATATTTTTGGCAAGAATATTTATAGGTGATTTTGTGAACTTCATATTATATCACATCAAGAAACAACCAGTTTTTTCACTAAACTAAAATTTTCAAGCTGGGCGCGGTGGCTCATGCCTATAATCCTAGCACTCTGGGAGGCTGAGGTGGGAGGATTGCTTGAACTCAGGAGTTCAAGATCAGCCTGAGCAAGAGAGAGACCCCGGCTCTATAAAAAAAAATTAAAATAAAAAAATTAAAATAAAATTTTCAAGATGTAAGTAGCGGGTGGTACACAGTCAGTGAAAAGCCAACCCAAGATCTGTGTATGTCTTTCTCCCCAAAAATTGTCCTGGGTGCCTTCACATACCTTACACTTATGGGAAGTCCAGGTTCTCCATCAATCCATTTGGGTTGTCTCTTTGGAATTGTGTGATAAACAATCTGTTTCTCCATGTGATTTCCTCAGGGACTAATGAGCCAACAAGCCTTTTAACTTAGTTAGAAAAACACCTGCAAAGACTATGAGATGACTTTTAAAATCAAATGCAGAAATGTTAGAAAGTGATTCTTCCGTGAGGTCATTCACTTGAAGTTCTCAGGGCTTTAAGTTGAATGTCTGGAACGAAGGGAGATGCACCTAGCCTTCCCTGTGGTTCAACCCAAGACACAGGCCACGCTCAGGTCTGCGGCTCACTAGCCCTCGTCAGCCGTGCAGACGGCTCTGCCAGGGCGGCGCCTGGGGTCCCTGTGGACGGCCGCTCCGGGGCCTTCTCACGTACGATCACGAATTTCTCGTGGGCTTGTCTGCATCGAGGCCATCTGCGCATCCTCAGGGAACGGAGGACAGCCAGGCCTGCGCGGTGGGCTGCCGGGGGCTGTGCAGCGACAGACGCTACCTTCGAAGGGGTGGCGGGTCCCGGCCTCCTCCGACCCCTGCAGCCCATGGACAGCGGGCGGCCTCGCTTCCTATTTCGCTGGGAACAGGGAGACGACTGGAGCAGAAACTTGTCCACGGCTGTCTTCCGTTCCCCATACCCCATGCCCAGCTCCCCTGCCCACCCCTCTCCGCTGCCTCAAGGGCAGGGGTCTCTGTGTCCCTCTCTGGAGCCATCCCTGCCCCTTGTGGACAGCACCAACGTCTTGCTGCCATCTCAGATGCGTCTCAATGAAAAGTCGTCCTCCGCCTGGCTTCCCCAGGCCTGCCCCAGGTTTCCCGACTCTGCCAAGGCAGCCCCACTCCGCCCTGCCCCAGGCTGCAACGCCGCCGCAGCCCTGACTCAGCCGGCCCAGCCAGCCAGTGCCGTCCTCACAGCCTTCTGTAGCAGTAACTTCATTAGCTTGTCTTCCTTCAGCTGCCATCCCTAGGAGGTGGGCCACCGCCCTCCGTCCCTGTCCTCTGGCCTGCTGTCATCTCCCTGCCAAGGCTCCCCTGACGAGAACTCTCCGAGCTCCTCCTGCTGTCGCTCTGGGGTGGAGCCTTCCTCTTGCGAACCTCCCCCTTTCTATTCCACCTTGTCTCTGGGCCCGTCTGTTCCAGAAGCCTTGACTCTTACTACTGTCGGTAGTGACAGACGTGCCATGTGCCGGGCATTTTGCCGCCGTGACCTTTGCAGCCGCTGTGCAGCGTAGGAATCGTAGCATCGTCCTTTTCACAGATGAGGAAACTGGGGCCCGGAGAGACCACACGGGTCACACTCCTTAAGTGGCAGAGCTGGGATCCGACTTCATGGCCCTCTGATCCGAGCCACTGACCCCATCGCACCCCTCCCCCTCTGGCAGGAGCTCCCCCTGTTCCTTGCCCCACGCCCTCCCCTCCTCCCAGCCTCCCCAGTCCCAGCCCACACTGCTCACCCTCGCTGCTTTTCTGGCAGGAGTCTCAGCCTTGCACAATGCAGTGCTTAATTATAGATTGCCTCATGCCGCTCTCTGGTTCTTCTACGTTCGCCTACCTTGTTCCCAGGAAGCCTGTGCGCGTCGGTCGGAGTTAGGGATGGAGCTTCTGCTTCCTCCTGTCTCCGGGCCCTGGCACAGGGCGGGGCGCACTGCACTGCGTGGAGCCGACCTGACCTGCCTCCCCAGGAAGGGGACTGGGTCTCCGCTGTTCCAAAAGCTGACCGGATTCCACCCTGCCACGCCCCTCCCTCCACGCCCATGGTCCGCCCAGATCTCTGTGTGGGCACCCGCGCACGCACACACATTTCCTCTGTTACACGCACCTCTGATCAAAAGCTCTCTTCCCAGACTGCGGCGATGACATGCCTGGAACTGCCTATCCACGACAGAAAACTCTCCTCACTGACTCCTGGGCATTGTCCTCGTTGTAGAATTCCGGCGAGGCCCCAAGAGGCAGCCAGAGTGGCCTGGAGCTCCCCAGGGCCGGGAGGGCCATAGATGTCACATCCTGACAGAGAGACTAGAGCTGGATCAGCCATTAGGCGGGGCCTCGGTGTCTTGATTGTAACTCTGGTCCTGTCACTGTGGTCCCCGTCGGGGAGTGGAGAGATGTGGTCTTGCCACATCAGTCTTTGCAATATTCCCATGTGGTGACATTTGCTCCCCACCAGGACACACTGTGCAGCCATAGGGCACGTAACAGCGGCCCCTGAGCCAACCCTGTTCTCCTTGCGCACCCCTCCTCGCCAAAACATCTGTCTGCGCTGACCCAGGTGCCTCCACCCGTCACCTCCCAAGCTGTTCATCCTCGGGGTTAAATTTCGCCACCTCATACTTCTCATTTCTAAGTGGGAAGAGGAGCGTACAATATGAAACCCCAAACACTTAGAATGATCTAGATTTCAGATTGATTTCTTTCCAGACACTGGGGAGGCAGCACGAGGGCATGAGGCTTGGTGAGGGGCACCGACCACAGGTCAAGGGGCAGCGAAGAGCCCCGGAGAAGAGACAGGGAGAGGTGGGGAGGCGGTGGTGGGAGGTGCCCCGAAACCACACTTATCTTCCTTTACAATTTTGCCCGTGGCCATTCCTAACCTGTAAATAAACAAACAAGTGAATAAACAAAGAAGAGCTTATGTAAGAAGAGCAAATAAAAATAATAGTGTAATATGCTCCCCGTAGCACACAGCCTAGAGGGGTCAGGGAGGGGCGTCACTGTGGGGGCACTGCGGATGGCGTGTGTCCCTTTGGAAAACAGAGCTGCACTCTGGGGGCGGGTGCGCCATCCTCCGGGAGGAGGCGGCTGGCAAATCCTTTGCCAATGTGGCCGTCAGGGAGGGAGGCCCTCCTGATAACCATCGCAGAGGTTTTGCAACTGGACGCATGAGGCTGAGGGTTGGGCAGTGCCCGCCTCCTCGGGCATGCCCTGCCGGAGCTGTGAGCACGCCTAGGTGTACCAAGGATGGGCAGAGTGCTGTGGAGCCTGTGCCCGAGATGGGTCTAGCCAGGCAGTGAAGCCAGCAGGGGCCCCTCAGGACCACGACCCTGCTCTTGCGCCCAAGGGGCCTCCTGCACCTCGTCCCGGGCCCGGGGCCCCTATACCAACCTTTGGGACTGCCTCCTGGCGGAGCTTGGCAAGCCCCGGCGGTGGCTGCCTGAACCACCTGCTTTGCCCCAGCCGGCCGGGCAGAGACGGCCACATTCCAGGCTCCGGGCTGGCAGGGAAGCTGGGCAGTGAGTTCCCGCAGGGAGCGGCAGCCTGAGCCGGCCAGGCAAGCGCTGAAGGGTGGTTCCTCCTCCCCGGGAGAGGCTGGAGGCTGAGGAGATGGAAGAACAGGTGTTCAAGGGGGACCCGGACACTCCTCATTCCATCTCCTTCTCGGGCAGTGGATTCCTCTCCTTCTACCAGGCGGGAGCCGTGGACGCCCTGCGGGACCTGGCCCCCCGGATGCTGGAAACAGCCCATCGCTTCGCCGGGACGTCGGCAGGTGCCGTGATCGCGGCCCTGGCCATCTGCGGGATTGAAATGGGTAAGGCCTCTGTTCTGGTTTTCTGGGGGTCTCTGGAAGCGGAGCCTGAGGGAGGCTTGGGGGTGCTTTGGGGAGCAAAGCCAGGCACGGTTGGCAGGAAAGGAAGAGGAGGGGGAGGGGGACAGCGGCAGCTACGGCATCCGAAGGTTGGGTCCGCCTGGTCCCAGTCTCTGACCCTCAGGGTGAGCTTGGACCTGTCTCTCCCTCCCCTCAGAGCCCTTCCCTGTGAGATGCAGCATCTCCCAGGCGTGGGGAGGGACGAGGCATCTCCCGCAAACAGCCCGGTGTCGGGTGTTGGAAGTTACACCGCAGCGCAGCCACACGCTGGGGTCAACTGCTGCTCCGGCCTCTTCTAACCCTCGGGAGGGGCAACACTTCAAGCCTCTGTCACCTTGGTGGGGTGCGTTTGTCAACCAGCTTCCAGGTGGCTGGAAAGATGAAAGCGCTGAGTCTGGGGGGTGCACAGGAGGCCCCCGAGGGGGAGACACTGGGGAGGACGGGTGGGGAGAGAATATGGAAGATGTCCCCTCACCTTCTGCCCTCCTGGTCCAGGGGCCCCACAGGGGGGACGGGGCCACCCTGCGGACCCAGAGGGAGAAGTGCCATCCCGGGCTGGGAGCAGACCCATCCGGCACCCGGAGAACAGGCCCAGCGGCCACATGGGCTGCCTGGGGACAGTGGGGGAGGTCTTTATCCACTTACTGAGTTCCTGTTCTGTGCCAGGCTCTGTTCCAGGCACTGGGGACAAAGTCCCTGCTCTGTGAGCAGAAATCCTAGAGAAAAAACATAATAAACATTCAAACAAGGAAACTTCTAATGTAATGTCTAAGAACTATGGATAAAATAGTAAGATCTGTGAATGAGATCACAGCAGGAAAGGGACAGAGAATACAGTGGGGACTATTTTAGAAAGGTGGTCGGGGAAGCCTTTCGGAGCAGATGACAGCCAAGCTGAATAAAGCGAGAGAACCGGCACCTGAAGAGCCTGAGAAAGGACCTGCCCGGTGGGGGACAGCCTGGGCGCCCCTGGGCGGGAGAGCGGAGAAGGGGTGCAAGGGGCGGCCAGGGACGCACAGGACGCAAAGAGGGAGGCAGGAGAGAGCACGTGCTGCTCACGTCGGATCTCAGCTTTGCCATTTCACAATATGGCTGGAGGCAAGTTATTGAACTTTCTATGCCTCAGTTTCTCCATCTGCGAAAGGGCGATCCTAATGGTGTCTGATTCCCCGGTTGTTAAGGGATCGACTGAGCTAATATGAGTGACCTGCTTGGACCAGGGCCTGGCTCGTGGCAGTCACTCGGAATGAGTCAACAATCCGATCTGTGCTTCCAGGATCCCTGATGGCGGGACAGGGAGGGCGTGCCGGAGGAGGCAAGGTAGAAACTAGGCGAGGGAAGAGATTGGATTCAGGATGGTAGAGCCAATGAGGCGTGCTCTCTTGCCGCTGCACGGTGGGAGGACGTGGCTACAGCCTTATCCGGGCCCAAGCAGGGCGCCTGCCTGCGGGCAGGTCTGTTTTAAAGAGTAATAGTAATGCCCGTTCACTGAGTATCTTCTATGTGCAAGATAATTTTTTCTTTTTAATGATAATTTTACTTATGAAATACACAAGTTAAAAACAAAATCTTTCTCACGGACAAAACTCAAGCAGTGTGAAAGCGCAGAGTAACAGTACACAGAGTAGAAAGAAAGTCTCTACTCCCTGCTGTCTCCAATCACTCTCCCTCCGGTAGCCGGTGCTAAGGCCTCCACACCAATCCTTCCAGAGCTTTTCTAACGCACAAGGCCTCTGTGAATGTAGCAGTTAATGCCTCATCACCCGATGGACCCAGGGACAAGCCTTCGGAAAGGGGCCTGGGGTGAGTGCCCCCCATCCCTGTCGTGGGGTCACAGAACTCCTGTGCCAGACACCTGGCTTGGGGATTCTCTCTCCCTTTCCAGGTGCCTGCGTTGCTCACCTGCCCCACCCCCCCCCTTCCTGTCTTTGTATCAACTTCTTAAAATACACCTTCTGAGCAAGTCATTGGTGCCTTCGCCCTCTGGCATTCAAAGACTTTTCAGAATTAATTCATTTCACCCAATTCCATAAATACTGCCGAAAACCCACTTAGCCAGGCTGTGACGGTCACGGACAGCAGGCAGGGGAACTGACACCCGTGAGAAGGACACCTAATTGTAGAGTGTCATCAAGGACTAGGCTGTGGGTTGCTCGTAACTGTGGCAGAAGGTCAGGGAAGGGTAAGGAGTGTGGGACTTGCTCTGTCCACCTGACAGCATGTTTATGAGACTTAGCCACGTCACCCCAGTCTAGCACATTCTTTCGAACTGCCATGCAATTTACCATTAACTAGCATGTCCTGTATGTCAGGCACTGCTCTCCCTCGTTGGCACATTAACTCATTCAGGCCTCACACCAACCCTTCCAGGTGAAAACTGTTATTATCCCTGTTATAGGACGGAGTGCGAGAAATGACCACTTAAAGACCGAATTGAGCCGAATTACAAGTCTTTATTAGCTGGCCAGCGACCACCCCTGCCCTGTCAGAGTACAGGTACAGAGAATGGTGGCTAGCCGAAAAAGCAAAAGGGGTCTTATACTATTCTAAGATGGGCTACGTGACATGAGGTATGGGGAAGTGGCACAAAGACGGGAAGTGGGACAAATTACATCATACATCCCATAACCGTGGGGTCCCGGACCTGCCTTGGACCACCTACTCCGGTCACGAGCGACTGATTATGATCTTTAAGCAAGCAGGTTTACAGAAGCAGATAGCATTAGTTAGGTTAAGGACCGTTCTTTCCCCAGTTAAGCAAGCACGGTAAAACTTCAACCATAGGTAAGACAGCTGGAAAGTTTAAACAATCAGTTATAAGAAACAATCAGTTTCAGCTTGATCACTTTGTCTTCCATCCTTAGCCACTAGTTCAAAGTACACAAGTACATTCTTCCCAAATGAAGCCACGGCGCTAAATTTTAACTTAGGTCAGTCCTGAAGGCAGAGTAGAGGCAATCTACTTTAAAGTCAGCGCGTGGTTTCTTCGATTCTCTTGTCTTGTTAAGTGTTAACCCACAAATCTCAATATATTTCTAATCTAACATCATAACCTACTACATTTGGGGGGGTCCACTACAATCCCCATTTTACAGAGCAGGAAACTGAGTCACAGAAATCTTAAATAACTCGCCCAAGGTCATACAAGCAGTACTTGGTAAAGCTGGAATTTGAACCCTGTCTGGCCAGAGACTGCACTCTTACGCTTGAAACTATTCTGCTTGACAGAGCAGTGTTGGGGGAGGGGATGCTGGCTGTCTGGATGGCAGGGTCAGGGAAGTCTCTCTGAGCAGGCAGAGTGTACACACCTGAGGATGTGAGAGAATGAGCCCGGGAATATCTAGGGGAGAGCGTTCCATGCAGAAGGAAAAGTGACTTCGCACAAGTCCCATCACCAATTAGAAGCAGAAAAAGAACCAGGACTAGATCTCTTGACTTTCTTTAAGTCTCCCATTAAGACTGTGCCACAGTCCAGTTAGCCATTTTATTGAAAGACATGGCCAATATTTTGTTGTTATAAACAATACTGCAATGAACATCCTCATTTGTGCCTGCCATGGCCGTGTGGAATGTATATCACTGTAGAGTGCACATGTCACTGACTTTGCTGGACTTTGATAAATCACTCTCCAAAGTGGTTGTAACTATTTAACTACTAACAGCATTTATGAGTCCTAATTTCCCCACAATGTCAGACTTGAAAATTTTATGCCAGTCTAATGAATGGTAAATTATATCTCATTTATTTTGTTTAATCTGCATATCCTGATTGCTAGTGATGATAATCATCTCTATGTATTTATTGACCATTTCTGTTTCCTCTTCTGTAACTTACCTTCTCAACACCTTTTCCAGTTTTTTCCTACTGAGTTATCTTTTTTCTTTAACTTGTAGATGTTCTTTATGTATTCCATACACTTATCATTTGTCTGTTATAGCAACTGCACCTACCTTTTCCCACTCTATGGCTTGTCTTTTTACTTTGTTTTGATGTCTTTTGACATTCAGAAATTTTAACTTTAATGCTGTCAAATGTATCCATCTTTTCCTCTTACAATTTGTGGGTGTTTTGGTTGTTTTTCAGGCTTTTGTTTTTGTCTTTTTTTTTTTTTTTTTTTTGAGACAGTGTCTCACTCTGCTGCCCGGGCTAGAGTGCCATGGCAACAGCCTAGCTCACAGCAACCTCAAATTCCTGGGCTCAAGCAATCCTCCTGCCTCAGTCTCCCAAGTAGCTGGGACTACAGGCATGAGCCACCATGTCCGGCTAATTTTTTCTATATGTATTTTTAGTTGTCCAGCTAATTTCTTTCTATTTTTTTTATAGTTAGAGACGGGGGTCTCGCTCTTGCTCAGGCTGGTCTCAAACTCCTGACCTTGAGCTATCCTCCTGCCTCGGCCTCCCAGAGTGCTAGGATTACAGGTGTGAGCCACCACGCCTGGCCTTTTTTTTTTTTTTTTTTTTTTGATACATGATCTTGCTCTGTTGCCCAGGCTGGAGTGCAATAGTGTGATCATAGCTCACTGTAGCCTTGAACTCCCGGGCTCAAGTGACCCCTGCCTCAGCCTCCCAAGTGGCTAGGACTACAGGCACAGCACCACGCCCAGCCATGTTTTCTGTTTTGTTGCAGAGACAGGGTCTCACTATGTTGCCCAGGCTGGTCTCGAATTCCTGACCTCAAGTGATCCTCCCACTTTGGCCTTCCAAAGTGTTGGGACTACAGACATGAGCCACCATGCCTGGCCATATTTGTGTTTTTAAATATCTTTCTTTATTACAATGATTTCTTCTAC
>CAUYSK010089809.1:0-43858 GCA_963575035.1 Avahi laniger
ACATGCCTGTAGTCCCAGCTACTCGGGAGGCTGAGGCAGTAGGATCGCTTGAGCCCAGGAGTTTGAGGTTGCTGTGAGCTAGGCTGATGCCACGGCACTCGCCCCAGGCAAGAAAGTGAGACTCTGTCTCAAAAAAAAAAAAAGAATGATGTTGGTTTTGAGTTTGTCATATACAGCTTTTATTATTTTGAGATATGTTCCTTTGTGCCTAGTTTGTTAAGGGTTTTTATAATGAAGGGGTGCTGGATTTTATCTAATGCTTTTTCTGCATCTATGATATGGTTTTTGTATTTAATTTTGTTTATTTGGTGAATCACATTTACTGATTTCCATATGTTGGTTGAACCATCCCTGCATCCCTAGAATGAAATCCACTTGATCCTAGAGAATTCCTTTTTATGTGCTGTTGGATTTGGATTGTTAATATTATATTCAGGATTTTTGTGTCTATATTCATGAAGTTTTCTTTTTAGCTTCTTTTTTTGTTGTCTTTTTCTGGCTTTGTTATCAGGGTGATACTGGCTTTGTAGAATGAGTTAGGTAGGATTCCCTACTTCTCAGTGTTATGAAACAGTTTTAATAGGATGGGTGCCAGTTCTTCATTGTAGGTCTAGTAAAATTCAGCTTTGAATGCATCTGGTCCTGGGCTTTTTTTTTGTTGTTGTTAGGATATTTTTTATTGCTGATTCAATCTCTCTACTCATTATTGTTCTGTTGAGAATTTCTATTTCTTTCTGATTCAAGCTTGGGAAGTTGTGTGTTTCCAAAATTTTATTCATTTCCTCTAGTTTTTCTAGTTTGTGTGCATACAGATGTTCATAGCAGTCTCTGATGATCTTTTCTATTTCTGCGGCATCAGGTATAATGTCTCCTTTTTCATTTTTGATTGAGCTTATTTGAATCTTCTCTCACCTTTTTTTGGTTAATCCACCTAGTGGTTTATCAATTTTGTTTATCTTTTTGTAGAACCAACTTTTCATTTAATAGATTCTTTGTATTTTCTTGTATTTCATTTCATTGATTCTTTGTATTTTTTTGTATTATTTTTTGTTTATCTTTGCTCTGATCTTTGTTATTTCTTGTCTTCTGTTAAATTTGGGATTGGTTTGTTGTTTTTCTAACTCCCCGAGATGTGATGTTAGGTTGTTAATTTGTGATCTTTCTGTCTGTTTATGTAGGCATTTAGTGCTATTAATTTCCCTTTTAGCACTGAATTTTCTGTCATCTCAGAGATTTCAGTAGCTATTGTCACCATTGTCATGCAATTCAAATTTTTTTTTATTTCCATCTTTATTTCCTTGGTGACCCAAAGATGGTTCAGTAGCAGGTTTTTAAATTTCCATGTAACTGTGTACTTTTGAAAGTTCTTCTTGGAATTGATTTCATTTTCTACCACTGTGGTATGAGAATCCCTTAAAATGTGGCAGAAATATCAGAGGAGGAATGATAAGCTTATAAAGGCAAATAAGCTCCTGAAAAAAAACCTAATTCTTTGCATAGCTATCTAGACTTAGTAATACAGGTTACAGGATTGAAAATATCAAACCTCTGAAGATGGTTTCAGTTACAAAAATGAAGGATACCTGTATCCAGGGCTACTGCTACCATATGTCACTTTCCTGTTAATTAGAAAAGGTGCCTCCTGTAGGAGTATGAAGATTCATATCTCAGGGAAAACACAATGCCTTTCTGTAAAATAAAAAGTACCTCTTCCCCTGACCAGATAGAAGGGCTTGGCAAGTAGACTGCCCAAGATATATTTCAGTCTCCATCTACCCTTTTGGCTGGTCACCTTTGAGCAGTGTAAAAGCTACACAAAGCTATAAAGCTGCAGTCTGGCTGGAGATCAAGACATACTGGAAGGACCTAACAGAAGCAACAGATATGTTTTCTTAGACATTTTCATAGAGTTTTTCATGTCCCAGAGTGGACCTGGAGTAACTGCATGAGTTCCACGTACCCAGGAGTAACACGGACAAAGCTTAAAGTTTTGTAATACAAGATTAGCTGAAATCAGAATGGATAGACACTTGAGAAAAATCCAAGATGAAGCGTATCTACTCAGAAGCTGGTGTGAATGGACAACACTGAAATCAGATGTCCCCAACCCCAAAACAGAACTTAGATATCTCTAACATCACCTCTACCATCATCGAGGATAATAAAATCTCTGTATAAATAGTGCCATAACCCTGGACAAAGGAATGCGGGCATTTCTGAAATAATGAGATGATATTTCTGACAAAATAAAAATCTGAAATCAAAATTGAGTTAAAAAAGTTTATACTTTTGTACCTGAGTTTATACAATGAGGTGTGTATTTGCTAACTTAGAGTAACAGATATCAGAGCTACCTTTAATAACCAGGCCCTGAGAATTCTAGAGCCTCTTAGAGATGATTCCTCTTAATTTTCTTTTGTATTACCCAACAAAGGAATACCTGAAGTATGAAATATAGTTGAGCAAAATATTTGAGACTATTTTACATAGCTCTGTAAGGATAAATGAGATAGCGCTAGTCTCAACTTGGACAAACATTAGAAAAAATACTTAATAACTTGATAGATCTTACTTTAATCCTTAGCATTTTGAGCTTTATTGACAATTTAACCATTCAGATTTCACAATTTACAGGATCATTCTGTTCAACTTTCACTTGATTACCCAGACAATGGTGAATGCTTACTTCTGTCTATGAAAGTTGAAGAACTAACATTGATAGGAATCACTTCCTAACTCAGTGAGGTTTATTTATACACCTTCTCCCTAATGCAACCCAGCTTGCTGTTGATCCTCACTTCACCTCATCCTACTCTTACCATTCATGCAACATCACCGCGTTTTCTCCATCTGTGTGATATCCAATTAACCTTTTTTCAAGTGTACCATGAAGACTCTATATTTGCCTCCACTAGAGGAGTAAAAACTCTAACGCATTATCCTTATGAGTTAATCCTGCCTTAACTCAGCAATAATAAGAAATCACTGGAGACCACACAGCCTAAAGATTCAAAAGCAAAATAATGCATTTCATGATTCTGTGGAGTTTATATTTTACTAAACTTATCAACACTTAAGTTCCTTTCCTGGAACACAGAATATTGATGAACACAGAATAAAAAAACTGAGCTTCTACACTTCTATTCATGTTTTTGCAAGCTCTGTCTATAATAACTAATGCTTTGTGTTATGAACTTATCTATATGTAAGATTTAATAAATTATTTATATCTAACCTTTCAGCAATTAGGGCCAGGTATAAAAGTAGCTACACTAATTTTAGTTGTTATTAAAAGTCAAATTCAGAAACATTTGGCTTAAATAACAAAAGCATATCTTCACAAGCATTAAGAAACTTGCTGACAAATCTTCCTGGTGATATATTCTATACGCATTATCTATAAGAGAGTTGTTTACCTCACTAATGAGCACAGAGAGCTAGCAGATGTCTAGAACCAATTTGGCAGATTCTAAACTTTATATCTATACTCCAAGAATCCATTAGCAGAAAATAATTTCTAGAAACTTAAATGTCAGAATTCTGGCAATTCTTCATCTATAGAGAATCTAGAATTGAAAGATCATATTGCTATACAATATTTCTCCCTAAACAGCAGATTAAAATTAACTAGACACTATCTGAAACAGTCACATAGCATCATTGATATCATAGTTAAAAATATTTAAATTTTGCCAACATTCTTAAACTTGAAATATCAAATATTTCATCTGTATATCAGCTCTTTCAGTGATTGGAGATGGGAAAGGCAGAGAGGATAGGTTACATCTCATAGCTTTGTAGGCCTTATTATATTTTCTGTAGAAGCCACAGCTTCTCAAGCTGTGGAAAATTGATGATGTCAACTGTTAATTTTTCTGCTTCTGATTCAAATTTATCTTATCCAAGCATTCGTTTAAGTGCTTAGGAAGCTTTTAAACTATATTCTGGGAAAAAAATTTCTGCTTCGAGAAGTTTTTTTGACCCAACCTGATAAAGAATAAAACAGGCCTCCACTTGAGAGATAATACATTTCAATTTTTTTCTATTTCAGCATATTACAGGGGTACAGATGTTTAGGTTACATATATTGCCTTTGCCCCACCTGAGTCGGAGCTTCATGAGTGTCTATCCCCCAAACAGTGCACACTGCACCCATTAGGTGTGGATATACCTACCCTCTCCTCCCTCTCCACCTGCCTGACACTTGAAGAATGTTATTACTGTATGTGCACTTAAGTGTTGATCAGTTAATACCAATTTAATGGTGAGTACATGTGGTGCTTGTTTTTCCATTCTTGGGATACTTCACTTAGCAGAATGGGCTTCAGCTCCATCCAGAATAATACAAGAGGTGCTAGATCGCCATTGTTTTTAGTGGCTGAGTAGAACTCCATGGTATACATATACCACATTTTATTAATCCACGCATGTATTGATGGGCACTTGGTTTGTTTCCACATTTTTGCAATTGTGAATTGTGCTACTATAAACATTCGAGTGCAGATGTCTTTTTTATACAATGTCTTTTTTTCCTTTGGTTTCAAAATCCTAAATTGCCATGGGAAATGTTAACTCTATCACTTAAGCATCTAATTTTGAATCATAGTGATAGTCAAAAATGTAAAATATGGTACTGCAATACTAGTGTCAATTATTATGTTGGACCTACTAACAACTGGTAGTTCTCAGAAACTCACATGAAATATTCATTTCTGGGAAAATGCTCTCGAAGAGACAATTTTTTTCTTATTTATATTGTGCTAACATCTTTATACAAATATTAAATTAAGCCAACACAAAGTTGCTTACCTGACTGTATTGTCAGAATTATACAGACATATCTTTCCTAAATGATAATTTAATTATGGCTTTATTATCATTCATATAATGATATTAGAAATATTCATTTGAAAAGCGATTCTTTACCTTTTTATTTTACAAAAAAAAATTATTGAGAGAGAGCCTATTGAATGCCCCATATACTGTGTAGGGGCTAGGAATAAAAGATTAAACAAGATATGGTCAGTTACTCCTAGAAATTTCAGTTTATAAGACAAATGGACATATAAATTACAAAAATATGTAAACATACAAGTCAGTATGTTCATGGTGGTAGAATGCCTGTGGTGTTAGGGGAATGCAAAGAAGGTGCACTTTTGATACTGTAATCTGAATACAGTTTTAATTATGTTACCTAATTATCTCTTATATGTACCTGGGAATCATGTTTATGTCACCTAGAGGTCAATGAATTGAAGTTTATTTCCATAGAGAAGTTTTATGCTTTCCTTTATTGTATCATGAGAATTAGACAGCCTAAAGTTATTTGCCTTTTTTTTCTGACTTTAGTTCATTGCAGTAAGTAACTCATACTAAGTGCTTGATACATTTTTATATCTTCTCCAAATTAGCTTCTGATGTTTACCTTGTAATTACCTTGTTTTACACATGTTTTTGAATTGTGTAATTTTAAAGCAGTAAGGGCTAGGAAGATAATCTTTTTTAATCCCCTAAAGTTTCAGAGGGATTAATTTTGGCCTCTAGATTGTAAGTGATCTGACCAAGATTACAAATCCGGTTACTTACAGAATTTAGATGAGAAACTAGGTCATTCGAATCCCAATACTCTGCTTTACTTCTGTTATCTTTCTAAAACATGAAATTAAAAGAGATGTTGACAAATTAGAAAAAGAGGAATGGAGGAAGAGAAGAAAACAAAGGGAAGGAGGAAAAGAAGGAAGGAAATAAGAAAGGGTTTAAAATGCAGTTTTTCTACAATTTTGACATAAAATTGTAAAGAATGCAA
The DNA here is from genome assembly GCA_963575035.1 of Avahi laniger. Taxonomy (NCBI): domain Eukaryota; kingdom Metazoa; phylum Chordata; class Mammalia; order Primates; family Indriidae; genus Avahi; species Avahi laniger. The sequence continues at coordinate 5,807 of CAUYSK010089809.1, forward strand.
TAGTAAAACCTCGCATTAAAGAGAAAGTATAATGCTCTTGGCAGTTTTGGGGGGATAAATAAACATAGCCCAAAATGGAAATAAAATGTTTAAAATGCAAAAGAATATATATCTTTCTTCGGGGTCATTGGCAATAGGTATGTTTTAAGTTTAAGCATGGACAACTTTATCTGTCCAAACACTTGAAAAATAATGAGAATAAGTCTTGCCTCTTTTGTTATTTTTCCTAAAATATATTGGTGTATTAAGACGTAAATGCTAAGATAACTGCTTACGCCTATACACTACCAGCCCTACTAAAATCTAGCTCAGTATGGGTTCTTGATTCATGAAGAGAAACAGTTTATTAATGAATGTAATTTTAATTTCTTCCTAAAATATTTATAAACTAAAAAACATGTTTGTGTGTTTATGTCTGTGATTTGTAAAGTTAGGAAAGCAGCAGAATGAACTTAAAATTGATGAGTGTTACACTTGCTATGTATGTCTTATTTGTTTTACCAAAAAAGACTGTCTCAATTTTATATCAGTCAATGTTTGGAAGAAAAAATCACATGTTTTGGATAACAAACAATGCTCATTGAGAATTGTTCCAGTTTTCTAATGCCACATAACAAATCACCAAAAAAGTGGTAATGGCTTTAAACAATGATTTATTATTATCTTTCAATTTATTGAAATAACAATTTCAATTTATTACCACATATGATTTTATGGGATGAGTGGGCTCCCCTGGGCAATTTGTTCTCAGGGTCCCTCATGCAGTTGGAGCTGGAATCTTCTAACAGATTAATTGACTGATCAACCAACATGGCTCACTTACTTAGCTAGCAGTTGATGCTGTTAGTTTGGAGCTTATTTGACAATGTCAACCAGCACACCTACAATGGCCTCCCGTTTTAGCTTGGCCTTCGTACAGCATGGTGGCCATCTTCCAAGAGTCAGAATCCTAAGCATTTCAAGAGGCCCGGGCAGAAACTAAAAGACTTCTTAGGCTTTGAGGTCCTGGAATATCACTGCCACTGTGTTCTAATAGGCTAATCAAGTATAAAGGCAGTCTAGATTCTAGGCGGTGAGGAATTAAACTCAACCTTGCCATGCAAGGAAGAGCATGTGTATTCTATAAGGAAGTGATTGATAATGGTCATCTTTGGATATAATAAAAGCCTTCTACCATTATTCTCACACAAATGAAAACTCATACCACAACTGTATGAGTATGGGTTGGAGGGGACACATCAAATCAAAACATCCCTGAATAAGTAATTTTGAGTCTGTTCAAGTGTGCAAATAAAATTATGATTCAGATGTACCTCCACTCAGAAATTTCTCTCTATGGAACCCAGTAAATATGAGCTTACCATTTATATTTTGAAAATAAATTATTACATGCTTATTTTCTATTGAAATCATTGCCTCACTGTCTCCTTCCAGATTAGTTAAGGCCTTATAGGATAATAGTAACTTATTCTAGGTGGTAACTGGCTCACATGTACTCAAGATATAACTTTATGCTAGAGTTGATATAGGAAATATGGATTGGACCTTGGTAAGTCCCTGAGACACTCCAGTTGAGGTTATTTGACTTACACTCTGATGTTCAGAACTACAGATACGCAAGTCTTCTTTACTTTAAAGAAGCTTAATATTGTTTTTTTATACAGTAGCAATGAAAGAGACATCAATTAATCATTATGTTTTTTCTTTGTCATTATATTTTTATTAACTACCTTGTCAGTTTCACTATTGGCCAGTTACTGTCAATGAAAACAAGATTGCCAAGACACTTAGAGGACATAAAATTTTCATTGAATAAAGATATATTAAGCGTATATTCTATACACAGATATTAAAAACAGACAAACATTTATTTTTGCATATATGATTTTTGTTTATCATATTCTGCTAAGTTTATTGAAATGCTTTATCTTGTATAAAGCTAGAAATAATACGAAGAATAATTGTGTTGCTTTATTCCTCATATTTCACACAGCTCCCCAGCAAGCAGTAATACCCTCAGTCATATTAGTACTTCCTTTGCTCAGCTATCTTGAAGATCTGTTGACCATATTAACAATTTTATCCTCCAAACACTGAAGGAAAATCACAATATCTTATGGTTGGCATTATTTCAGTCCAAGGGTCTTATCAGTTATTGTTAAGAACAGCGTAAGTCTCTCTACAAGAAAACATTTTTTTTTAATAAGCTCTCCTATTAAATTTTTCCTTCAGGAATATTTTCAACATGCTTACCGTGTGATGCCTGCAAATATTCTCACTAGTTCATGCTAATATCTTCTTTCTTGCTAAATATCAATAAATTTATCTACCCTTAAAATCAAAATTATCATTGCAATTGAAATTTGTTTACAGGACTGTTTAGTTAATATTTTATCTCATTATTTTATTGGTATAAAAGTAGTAGAATTTTTGTTATTTACTGTTAAATTGAAAGCATTCCCACAAAGCCAAATGACCCTCTTCAGCAGTTACAGAGTTTCATACTGCAAACCATTAAATCCCCAGAAAGTGATAACTTTTAGATTACTTGAAATATGTTTCTAATACTTCTGTTGTTGTCAAAGTTACCACTTGAGGAATACTGTTCCAGTTCTTCAACCAGGTAAAGTCAGACTTGTGCACCTGTCAAATCACCCCAATTGCAGTGTCTCAGGGACTTATCAAAGTCCATTCCATATTTCCTATATCAACTCTAGCATAAAGTTATATCTTGAATACATGTGAACCAGTTACCACCTAGAATAAGTTACTATTATCCTATAAGGTGTTACCTAATCTTGAAAGAGACAGTGAGGCAAGGATTTCAACAAGAAAATCAGCAAGATGATAGCAGAAATCCCATTTTTGAAAATGAAATTATAATGACTTGAAACAAAAATGGTTGACAAACCTGGTGCTCAATATTCAATACCTGTATGACTCTGGGTGTTCCTTTGTCAGGGATTTAAAGTCAATTGAGAATGCATGTTTTCTCTCCTTGCTAGTAGCAAAGAATAAAAGTGTGTAATTTAACAGCAGTACCAGAGTCAGGCCATTAGCTGGGTAGAAATATGGGTATAATTTTGGAAGACTGATAGACTAGAACAAAGTAAGCCACATATAAATGGTGGGTTAAATATATGACTCATGGATGTCATTTAAATAAAAAAAATCTGTTTTGATTTCCTCCTTTGCCCTTAAGTTTTTTTCAGTGAAGAAGAAAATAGTCCCCATAACTTGATATACTATCGGGCATATCCCATGAGTGTTCTCTTTTAGACAACAAATACGCACTTAACCTAATAATCATAGACTCAATTTAGAATAAAAATTTTTCATGAAATACTAATTAAACACTAACTAATTCAAAAATTTGAGTTTGTAAAAAATGTCTTCCCTCCTCCAACTCTGCTTCCACATCAAACCCTGAAAACCCTGAAAGAGGAACTTGGTTTTAGGTTCAGGCATGCAGTAGATCTCTAGCCTCTCTTTGTACTCAAGACTTTCCGCTCTGGCTGTGATATAGTCCATGGGGAGAGGAAAGAAATTTAAGAGGATAAGAAAATTTTTACTTGGATAGGTGGTTTCTCCTTTTCTGGTTCTGGCAAGGGTTTAATAATGAGCCTTTATTTTTTTTCTCATGAGCTGATATTGTCAAATTTCAGAGATTTTCATCTCTAGCAATCTTTCTCATGCAGTTATTAATATTTCCTTTGCACTAAGAAGATACACCTCTGTTTCAAATTGATCTTTATGACTCATTCCACATTCCCTACAGCAGAATGATGTTTACCTCTGTTCTGTATCACTGGGGTTCCTTTGTCCATTATTGTCCCTATGAAACTGAACTCGAGATGACCTGATGGAATATTCATTCTCTCATGATTCTCACTCATTACTTGCCCAACAAATTGAGGGTCAAGTACCTCTTATTGAAGCCATTCCTATCTTATTTTCACAGATTATTGGGTCATTAAATATGAAATGTCCAATTTCATAAGTGTATTTTCTTATATCTCAAACAAGAAGCAGTACAGTTAATCAAAGTATATGCCTAAACTGTCAACGCAGTTTTGCCATCTTAATGATAGCTGTTTATTCCAGCAAGAAAGAAGCCTGGAGAGTGAGTGGTGATGAAATCGTGAAAAGCATTTTCCACAGCTTGTTGAGAATTGAATATTTTTCCTTGTAAGACTTGGCCCAAAGCCTGGAATAAGTGGTAGTCAGTTGGTGCAAGGTCTGGTGAATGAGGTGGATAGCAGAGGGTTTCCAAGTCCAGCTTCAGCAGTTTAAGCAGTGTTGTTTTTTGCAACATGTGGTCTTGTAAGACAATTGGCCAGTCTCTATTGACCAATCTTGGTTGCTTAATTGTAAACATTCTCATCATTTCATCAAATTGGTTGCAGTAGACATCCACTGTAATCGATTGACCAGGTTTCATGAAGCTATAGTGGATAATATCACCGCTGGGCCACCAAACAGACACCACTGGTTTTTTTGATTAATATTCAGGTTTGGCCTGTGTTTCAGCATTTTGTCTTTATCCAAGCATTGTGCAGAATGCTTGCAATAGTCAAGAAGAATCCATTTTTCATCACACATAATAATACGGTGTAAAAATGGTTTACCTTGATGTAGTGACAGCAAAGAAAGGAAAACTTTTGGATGATTTCTCTTCTGATGCTCATTTAATTCATGATGTATCCATCTATCCATCTTCTTTACCTTGCCCATTTGTTTCAAATGGTCCAATATTGTTGGAATAGTAACATCAAACCTTGCTGCTAATTCACAGGCAGGTTGAGATGGATTCGCTTCCACTACAGATTTGAGCTCATCATTATCCGCGTTGGTCTCTGGTCACCCACATGGCTCATTTTCAAGAGTAAAATCACCAGAATGGAACTTCTTAAACCATCGATATACTGTGCATTCGTTAGCCACATCCTTCCCAAGCACTTTGCTGATATTTTGAGCTATCTGCACTGCATTGGTTCCATAATGGAACTCATATTTGAAAATAACATGAATTTTTGACTTATGCATGGTTTCACAAAAATTGCTCTGAAAAAAAATTGAAAGATATTCACAAGCCAAAATGTGTGTTTGAAAGAATGAGGAAATTCCTTCACACATGCACACACACACACACACACACACACACACGTGCACGCGCACACAACCCAGAAGTGTCAAAATGAAATGTCAGAGTTATCAACTGTCAAACTTAGTACTTAAGGAAATCAGACATTCCATACTTAACCTAATATTTGTATTGTTTAAGTTGAAAATTATCTGAAGTTACACTAGTGGGCTAACAGTACAGAGGAAATTATTTTTAACTACAAATAATTTTTTGAACTCTCATTAAAGATTTTGTATCAAAAAATTGAACTTTAGAATCTTTTGCTTCCTTTTTTTCCCTCCGAATACATTTCTGATTTTCTATGAATGTTGAAAAAAATCTTTAGAATCAGTGCTCTCTCATTTTGGTAAAATAATGACATGTCACTTTCTGAGATATTCATCTATTTAGCTAGCAATCAGTAGGATATTGAGATTAGAACCTGAATAATTCATGAAAGGTAAAAGAGTCTTGTATGCTCATCCTTTTAAAAATTGTTTATTATAGAAAATATACTTTTTATTTAAAAAAAAGGGGAATGATTTTGGGTGGTGGTGTAGGGAATTGTCCTGCCACTATCTCGAAGAGATAATCAAATTGTTTGGGTTCCTAGACAGTTCTTCTTGATATTGTCAATGGCCCAGTTGACTACGTGTTTTCTTCATAGCGAAAATGAGGCATTGATTTTCCATTTTCCAAGCACTAATAAGGCAGTGTTTTCCATTATGTCATTCACTGTCTCCCCCTCCCTCACCCCCTTCTTTCTGAGTGCCTGTGTCTATCTGTTTCAGTGTCTCTATGTGTTTAAAATGATGAAAAAAAAGTATGTTATTATCCAGAGTGATGCTTGTCAAGCACCTCAAAGGCAGTTGATGTAGCAGCTTCACTAGAAGAAAGGGAGGGATTGGGGGGAGGGGGGAGGGTTAATCATTTGGCTGTTAAAATGCTCCAGAAGGGAACACAAGGCTCTGCCCACCTAATAAGTGACTGCAGACAGCCAGTGAGGGGGGAAAAGTTTGGGAAAGAACTCATTTTTTTGTCTCAGAATGTGGAACTTTTGTAAACACTTTGGAACTTCCTCCCACTCCAATTTTTTAATATGCTTATTCATTTAAATTTTCAGGTTGTTTGTATATTTGCATACGTCATGGGCCACACAAATAGGTACACAAATAAAAGGAGAAATAAAACGTTTTCCAAGTAAAACCTCCAAATCCGCAGTTTCTTTATGTCCCTGGCCCGATTTTCCTTATCCAGCTGTTAGTCATTTGTAAGAAGCTGCTCTTGTAATTGCCAGTGAGTTGAGATGTGATGTATGCAGCACCACATGCACCTTAGCTTTGCAGTCAGATCTTTCGAGTCATTTAGGCTCCCAGGAATCATGCTCATAATAAACAGCTTTTTATTACCAAAAGCCGCTGTTCTGGCACTAGAACGACAGCCCTTTGCTAGATGGGCCGGGTAATTTTTTGTGTTGTGCTTACTCAGAGTTGCTAGTAGGAAAGACGAAGGCAGCAAAGGGGGGACTTTGGCAAAGGAAATCTTATGGGTATACTGAAACAGCAGATCAGAATTCAGAAACAAGAACGAGAGCTGAAATGTGATTCTCTGGGGCTTGGTGTAATATTCATCTCCTCGGTAGAACTGTGCGAGGCACTCACAGGAGCCTGTTCCGATCACGGAATCCACTAAAAGACCATGAAGCAGCGGAGTCCAGCAAGCCACCAGGAAGTTTTGCCGGAGCTGATTTCTAGGGGATTTTCCAGTGCCTAGGAGAATCTGCTTGCCTTGATCTGTATGGAGGAGGGCTCGAGTTTCCCATGAGGGGCCCCCTTGGAAAAGCCATCTGTGCAGAATCCAGGCTCTGCTTCTCTCTGTGTGCTACTTACCAAAAGGCTTTTATCACCTTTGCTGATTTGCTGGTGTGATTCTCATGTACTGAGTCCTGTGCAGGGATCCGGGATGGATTGCCTGTGCATTGTCACCACAAAGGTAGGATAGGAAACAGGGCTTTTGTTGTGTGCAGCATTTTTCTATTATTATTCTGATCCTGTAATTAAACAGTTCTAGTAGATACTGCCCGTTCATGAGACAAAATGATTAGTATAATTTACTTTGCTGGGCATTTTGTTCCCTAAGAGGGTCTGAGGGTCCTGTCTTTATGTGATTTCAACTTCTTAAAGTGATATTGTGTGTTTGTGCAAATGAAAGGAGAATTTGCCTGTGTTTTTTATGGCAGAATTTGCGTTGGCATCTATTTATAGCTCATAAATGAAATATCTATAGTAGTAGTATAGCTCACGCATCACATTAACATAACATATGAGGGTAGTCTTTCTGAGTGTGATAATTAGTTTTTCATTTAAAAAGCATGTGTTATATGTTTGAAGAAGCCAATCAGCTTTACTGTGGCTTGACATATTGTTTCTGATTGGAGAATTCTGATATTTTGCAATTCAGTGATTTTTTTAAAGGAAAAAAGTCTTGAGGCCCTGATTTAAAATAAACAACCACAATATTTAATATTTAATTGATTTTCTCTATTTTAATTGGGAGTAAAAATATTTGCATTATTGGAAATAGAAATAAAAGTAGGAATGGAATAAAATCAATAGACAATCCTTTTTTGGATATATTTTACAGAAAATAGCTAAAAATTTCAAAAGCATTTTATTTTTATTCTATCATCAGCATTTTATTTTTATTCTATCATCAGTTCTACATAGTATATTTAAATTTCATGAACCCTTGTTATTTGAATAGAAATTGTTATTTTTAGAAAAAGTTAATTAAAAGACATTTATTAGTTCCCTTTTTATTTTGCATGTAAGCATACCATGAGTTAATTTGGGCCATATCTTTTAGTATCTCACATTGATTGGATACCCATTAGACATGACAAAATCAATAGCTTAGTACAGATTTACTAAGTATACATTTTCCACTGTGATCTCCTTTTACCACTAAAGAAAAGATTATTTAATTTTGAAGCCACAAACCAAGTTCTACATGGTATGACCTTAAATATTTTACTTTTACAGTTTAAATTCCAAAAAGTCTCAATGGATATCTTCCCATAAGGCCTAGTATCACATGGCAGCTTCAGTTAATGATAGTGTATTTAAAGTCTAAAATCGAGTTGATTTAGTTGACCAGTCCTCCAAATTAGATGAATACCTTATTTTACTTTCAAAAATTACCAAACATGTCATTTATTTCTAGTTAAGTCAGTAAAAATAAACTGAAATAAATGTTTAAAAGAGCTAAGTGGGAAATTGTATGTCCTTATGTAACCTACAAAAGGAAATATACTCTTAAATGTTTTACTCTTCCTGATGTATTACACTTGGTGTTATTTTCCTTGAGAGAATACTGTCAAATCTGACCTACATGTGTTTTATCATTATTTATTCCCAAATTATAATAATTTCAGATACTGTGAAACATAATTAGTACTTTTAAAATAAGTTATCAAAAGTTATTAATTAGAACTCAAAACTGGAAGTATATTACATTGAACAAGCTAAATCAATACTGAAATCCAAGTTCCTTCAATTTGGAAAACATGATCTAATAAATTAATATGTCATGTGTTTTATTTTCTTACCAAAATATCGATGACCACAGGTACAAAGGTAAGAAAATATTATTTTGCTTTAAATGCTAAATAAGAGATAAATGTCATTATTTCAGTTATTTTGATTTGTCATATAAGTTATATGATTCAACAGAATATACATTCATGAAATTTCATGAATTTTCTTAATTATATTCATAAATATTTCCAAGGTAGCATATATAACATCTTTAAAGAAAAAACATACTTACAAAAAAGTCACATTATGATGTTACTATAGTAAATAATGCAAAATTGATTCAAAAGCTGAACATAGGTAAGGAGATTCCTAGAGGACTTCTGACTGCAAATCTTATCTATTTCATCCACCACTACTGATACTTTACTCTTTTTTTCTGAGTGGTCATGCGCATGGGATGCCCTTGCTCCACTTTCTTCGGACTCTTTGACAGGAAACTTGCAGACAATTTAGAAATTTTAATTCTGTCTTAGTCAAATCCTCATGTCTTTTTCCTCCAACAATAAGCCCACCTTCTAGCAACTCTGGCTGAGATACTTTCTTCAATTCTTGCTTTATGTGAGACCAAAACTTCTAACTATCCTTATCTGTCCTAGACTCCACTTCATCTACAGTACATCTCAGTACCACAGTTGACCTCTGTCAAAGCTTTCAGTGATAGGGACACAAATATGTCCACTGATAATAGCATCTTAATTCCTTCTTCCCTTCCTACCTTGGCATGAAAGGCACTTACTGTCTCTTTGGGGATCCTCCTAGAACTCTGTGCCCACTGAGTTCTCCCATTCCCTGATATTACACATACTGTAGAAGTAAATTCTTCCTTATGTCTTTGTTCCACTTTCTTCAGAATGAATGTTAGAAGACTGAGAGAAGAGATGCTGACAAATCGAAAAAATATTGCTGCATAATGGCAATAAAAAGGATCTATTAGACATGCTGGAGAAGCATTTTTATTTTTTCTGCATATAAAAGGACAGAAATGACTGTAGCACACTTTATGATAATCTAAGCCCTATGATAAAATAACCCCACCCTAGATCTCACCCCATGTAACTCAGATTGCTTAAAGTCTTAAGGGCTCCAGTCTGGTTATACTGATTTGCAGAACCTCTCAGATTTGGAATAAGATAATTTAGGCCAGGAAATCATCAGAGCAGCCAGAAACACAGAGTTTCTGCCACATGGATCCCAAGGTCTTGTCGAATGTTCAGGCAACTCATTTTCATATGAAGATTGAGTCATCCCTTTTTTTCAAATGTTTCTGTCCAGTTACCATTTCAACTCTTTTGTTACAGATATCACTGCTAAGAGAGAAAAAAACATATTTTAGTGTGAAAAGAAGGACTCTGGAGCAAGACTTGAATTTAAATTGTAGTTTTGAAATTTATTGGTTTTAGGACCTAGATAAGTTGTTTAACATCCCTGAGCCTCACTTTCCTATTTGTAAAAAGAGTATGATATTACCTATGTTTAGATGATGCTGTGGTAAAGGGTGTAAAGTACCTAGCACAATTTCTGGCACATGGAAAGATTTGTATCCAGAATAACTTATTGAGCAACTCACAATTTATATCTCTAATGAATCCCTCTGTTTGAGTACAATCATTAAAGTAAATGAAGTCATCTCAATAGCACTGATTAAATACAATTTAGTCACTAATGCAACATGTTTTATATAGTGAAATTCCCTAAATATTTTTGAATAATTGAAAGATAATAATCCCCCAAAGTTTGACAACTAAAATATAAAGAAAATAATGTTAGATTATGTTAAGGAAGAACCATGCTGTTAGATGATTGGCCAGTAGGCAATAGTTATGGATGGCAGACAGAATATTCTGAAATAAATTTCATGAAATGCAAACAGTCAGTAGAATTTTTCTTTTACTGTGTAGGAATTCTAAAGTATTGTATGTAATAGCATATAGGCTTTCATATAAGGACAGAAAAAATGTGGAACTGTGAATAGTCAAAGTATTAACAAATCTGTACTTTCTGACTTTGGACACCCAAAGGCATGTCGGCATCACTGTCCTCTGTCAAATGAGTGTATTTTATTGCATCTCTGAGGTCTTTCCTTTTCTATCTCTAATATATTATTATTCTATAGTACATTATTTCTGCAAATAAAATTATTCAGGTTAACTAAGTATCTTAAAAAGTAGTAGTGAGAATCATACACTAATATTATTTCAGTTGTTCATTAACCTATATAGAATATATATACATTAAATAAGTTTTAAAAAGTAATCTACAAATAAAACCACAATATGTTAAATTACTGCTGTAATTTGTTAGTAAAGGCATATGGAAAAATTAATTTTTCATATGTTTAACAGGTTAATATGCATAATAAAATTTAAATAGCAGACTAAAAGTGGACCAGGCAGCATAAAAGAAGCTTTTATTGATGTTGTTAATATTGCATCTGTTCTGCAAATACAATTTCACTCTTTGCCTATGTCAACCCGCTATCTTTTACAACAGTAAAGTCACTCAGAATTTCTAAAAGGAAATAAGAATTTTTGCTAGACATTTAAAAATATTTTTATCAAAGTTAATATCATTTATTATGACCTTAATAGAAAAAAGTGGCATGTTGTCCTTTGGAAATAGACTCATAATAGAAATATTTACAAATATAGTTTACAAGGAAGCTAAAATAATTTTTATTTTTTACCTGAGCTTTATGTAGAGAACATGAACAAATCACCAAAGCAACAAATAGTTTCCTCAATGGTCCCATGTTCATAGACAAAGCTATTTATTCATGCAGGTGTATAATTCCTCTCATGGTAGAAGCAGCACATCCATTCATTCATTGTATTCATCTAACAAGTACTTATTGAATGCTTACTATGTGCTTGCCCTACTAAAGATCATGGGATACAATGAGCAATCTGTTCTCATGGAACCTTTTGTCTAATGAGGAAAACAGCCAATTATAGAAATAACAGTGATGTCTGATAAGGAAGTGAATATAGGCTGCTATGGAAATGAGGACAGGGATATCTAAAGAATCTGATGGGTTTGGTTGCAAGGTAGGTGGGGATAAATATCAGATGAGGCTTTTCTAAGGAAATGATAATTAAGCTAATTGGCAGAATGGAAGGCACAATGAAGTGGGAAGAATACTTTAGGCAAAGTTCCGTGTGTGTGTGTGTGTGTGTGTGTGTGTGTGTGTGTGTGTGTGTGTGTGTGTGTGTGTGAGAGAGAGAGAGAGAGAGAGAGAGAGAGAGAATTGCACATTTGAAGAAAGAAAGGTCAATGTGGCTTGGATGTAAGATATCTAAGATAAGTAATAAGACACAAAGGATGCAGAGATAGGTAGGGGCCCAGTCATAAATATCAAGAAGTTGCGATATCTATGAACTTAAAGAAAATATGATTTTCCATCCATGATTAACACTAGTTCCAAAACCAAGTTTACCCAGACTTCTCTCCCATTTCATCCTTCTGATTTGAGCTCTCTCCTATTTTCTGGCACATTCTCCTTTGCCCATCCTTATACCCATTCAGTAAAAATAATGATTTCCCTTTTCACTAGCTGGATGACCTCTGAATTGTAGTTTCATCATCCATAAAAGGAGATCTATCTCACAGAGTTGTTTTCAGGATTAAGTGAGATGAGAAGTATAAAATGCTTAGCATATTACCTTGTAGGTGGTAGATGCATTATTCTCTGTTAGGGTCCATAGCTTCCCTATCTTCCTGTCTTTGGTGTGCTTCTTCTCATATCTATTCTACCAGTGACACTGGTTCTGATTCCTGTTATCCCAACCAAGTAAAGGTGGCATATCTACCGAACAGAGATTGGAGCAAGGGGCTTGATAGACCAGGAAAAATCTATTGACTGACAGATAGAGACATAAATACAGCTAATATTAATAATAGGGAAAATTTAACATAATATGGACTTTTTATAGAAAAAAGCAGGGGAAAGAGACAATGTGAAGAGATTCCACAACTGTTTTGTTAACCTGGGATTAACCATTTTAATAGCATCAAAAACCTTGAAATACTAAAGCCATTAATATAATAGCTTAACTTTTCTTTATTAAATATTCCATCCAGCTGCCAGAGTGATCAAGCTAATATGAAAGCCCAATAGCTTCTCTTTCACATGGAAGCCCTGCAAGAACACCCTATCAATGTACATAAATCAGTAGCATTTCTATATACCAACAAAAATCAAACTGAGAAGCAAATCAAAGACTCAATATCCCTCACAATAGCAACAAAGAAAACAAAATACCTAGGAATATATTTAATCAAGGGGGAGGAAGACCTCTACATGGAGATCTATGAAACATTGAGGAAGGAAATAGCGAACATAAATAGGTAGAAAACCATACCATGCTCATGGGTAGGCAGAATCAACATTGTTAAAATGTCTATACCATCCAACGTGATCTACAGATTCAATGCAATCCCTATTAAAATACTGACATCATTTTTCACAGATCTAGAAAAATAATTCAATCTTCATATGGAACCAGAGTTTATATTCTTTTGAAAAGCTTCTGTTCATGACTTTTGCCCACTTTTTAATGGAACTATTTGATGTTTTTGCCAATTTGCTTGAGTTCTTTGTAGATTCTTATTATTAGCTTGCAAATGTATAGTATACAAATATCACATATATAGCATGCAAATATTTTCTCCTATTCTGTAGGTGTCTATTCACTCTGTTGATTGTTTCCTTGGCTGTGCAGAAGCTTTTTAATTTAATCAGGTCCCATTTATTTATTTATTTTTGCTTTGATTATCTTTGGGGTCTTCTTCATAAATTCTTTGTCTAGGCTGGTATCTGTAAGAGTTTTTTCAACCTCTTCTTCTAGAATTCTTATAGTTTCATGCCTCAGGTTTAAGTTTGTTATCCATCATGAATTAATTCTTGTGAGTGGTGAGAGGTGCGGATCCTGTTTCAGTGTTCTACATGTGGCTATCCAATTTTCCCACCACCATTTATTTAAGAGGGATTCTTTTTCTTACTGTATGTTTTTGTCTACTTTGTCAACGATGATATATGAGGATGGTTTATATCTGGATTCTCTGTAATGATCCCTTGGTCTATGTCTCTGTTCTTGTGCCAGTACTATGCTGTTTTGGGTACAGATAGCTTGAAGTCTGGTAAAGTGATATCTCCTGATTTGTTCTTTTTGTTTAAGGTTGCTTTGGCTATTCAGAAACTTTTCTGGTTCCATGGAAAGTGTAGAATTATTTTTTCTAGATATGCAAAAAAATGTCATTGATATTTTCATGAGGATTACATTGAATTTATAAATAACTTAGAGTAATATAGACATTTTAACAATGTTGATTCTGTCAATCCATGAGCATAATATGTTTTTCCATTTATTTACATCCTCTGTGATTTCCTTCTCAGTGTTACATAGTTCTCTGCGTAGAGGTGTTCTCCCTCCTTGATTAAATACATTCCTACTAGGCATTTTATTTTCTGTGTTGCTGTTGTGAAAGGTATTGAGTCTCTGATTTGATTCTCAGCTTGACTGTTGTTCACGTATAGGAATGCTACTGATTTGTTTACATTGATTTTGTAACCTGAGACTTTGCTGAATTTATTTATCAACTCCAAGAGTCTCTTGGTAGAATCTCTGGGGTGTTCTACAGAATATAAGATCTAGTTATAGTAAATATAAGATCATACTGTCAGCAAAGAGTGATAGTTTGACTTCTTCTTTCCCCATTTGGATATCCTTGATTTTCTTCTTTTGCCTGATTGCTCTGGTTAGGACTTCCAGAACTACGTTGAACAAAAATGATGACAGTGGACTACCTTGTCTGGTTCCAGTTCCAAGTAGGAATGCTTTCAATTTTTCCCTGTTCAGTATCATGTTGGTTGTGGGTTTGTCATATATGGCTTTTATAATATTGAGATATGCTCCATCTAGTCCTATTTTGTTGTTTGAGAGTGTCAACCATGTTCCTGTTTTGGGGACTTCTACTTACTACTTGCTATTATTCTGTCTAGATGACTTTTCACCTTACATGCCACTACCTTTCCCGAAAAAATTATGTAGTCTTGGTGTACCCTGTCATATTATCCCATATTTCCATGTATAGCAATTCACAATTACACACTGATTTGGGTGATTATTTGCTTTGTGTCTTTTTCCCAACTAGACATAAGCTCAGTGAGGAAAGGAACTATGTCTTTTTTTCTCATTTTTGTGTAAATACTATCTGGGACATTGAAGTAACTTGATGAATTTAATTAAAACTCATTTACTCTTTAGATCAACCCAATGATCTTTCATATTGTAAAGGTAGTCACATTTACACACCTAAGAATTTTCATAGGGGGATCCAAACTAAGGTCTTTTTGACTCTAATATTTGTGTTCCTATCCACTATGAAGGTGATTATTTAGTTAAAATATACTCTTGATATTATATTTTTTATTTTATTCCTTCCTTCCCAACCTAAATATCTAAATAAATAAAAATAATGCATCTATATAATTATTAATTTAAAATTATTGACAATTAGTTATAGATTTGTATTTTTGGACTCATATTCATAGCCTGTAAAAGAAAACTTTTAGAAATAAAATAACATTTTATTATATGAGTTATACCAATCATTTGTTAATGCATCACTAGTAAATGGTTTTTCTGCCAAACCTGATTATCAGGATGTTATTTCACATTAGCCCTCTTGATTCTGTGTTTAAAAGCCACACATGCCTTGAAGAGCTATGAATTTGAAAAGATTGTCCTTTATAAGACCCTCACATAAATCTTATTTTATGAAAGAAATGTGGATTTGCAGAGAGAACAAATGCAAATAAAATTTTGCAAATCAAGTAATATTTAAAAATGTATTGTTATCAAAATTTAAATAAATCACATATCTGTCTTTATAAAGTACAAAAGAATTCATCATTTCCCTTTATTATTTACACATTATTTCATCTGAATGTTTGTAGATATGATTTTCTTAAAGCAGATTAGCCATGATTACAGCTGCCTGAGAGAGCTGTCTCATTGCATGTATGTATGTTTTGCTAAAAGCAATTTGAAAATGTGCATTAGATTAAGACTCAGAAATATAGACTTGGGTATTACATTTATTATGCTAGTAATTTTAGTCAACTCAGTTTATCCTCCCTGTACCTTATTTTCTCAAGTCTGGATTGGGAATAATAATACTGGTTTATCAGTAATTCTTGCATAGGATTTCTGTAAAGAATTAAATTAGTTTACATATTTGAAAAATATAAAATACTATATACAGTATGGAAAGGATGAGTATAATTATTGACAAGAGAAAATCCTAGTATAAATTTGGATATTTTATTACTATTAGCATTACTATATGGTGGAGAAAATGAGAGATATGTTCATGTATGTTTTAGAACTAATTTTATGTGACACAGGAAAATTGACCTGACATGTTGGAGGTCCCTCAGAGAATTGAGAGTGGGGCTGTTGGACATCAATTCACAACCACCACTGAATTTGGCTTACAGTAGTAGAGTAGCATAGTAGTCTTTGGAGCCAGACAGATTCTTACTGGAGTCATAGCTCTGCCTGTTATTAGTTCTATTGTCTGGACCAAATTACTTAATATACCCAAATCTCAGTTTCCTTATCTACAAAATAAAATAATAATAAGTACTTAAAAGGTTATTGTGAGGATTAAATGCAATATTCATTACCCCCACAAATATTTACTGAATACATACTGTGTATCAGGCATTATTTTGAGCAGTGGGGAATTTAACAGTAAATACAGTTAGACAAGGTCTGGGCACTCATAGAACTTACACTATAGAATAAAGAGATAGCCTGCTAATAGGAATTCAAAGGGTAAGCATAATTTTAGACAATATAAAAAATACTTAATGCAGTTTGAATAGGTCAATATATTGTCTTTTTTATTTCAGAATATTAGGAGGATAGAAACGTTTTGGTTACATGATTTGCTTTTCTGTAGTTTGAGTCAAAGTTCTAAGTGTGCCCATCAGCAAGATAGCATGCATTGTACCTGTTAGATGTGTATTTACTTGCCCCCCTCTCCCCTCCCACCTGCGTGGTTTCCATTGAGTTTTACTACCATGTGTACACATGGGTGTTGATAGATTGGTTATAATTTAATAGTGAGTACATGTGATATTTGTTTTTGCATTCTTGCAATACTTTCCTTAGAAGAATAGCCTCCAGTTCCATCCAGGTTTTTGCAAAAGGTATTAATTTACCATGTTTTTATGGCTGAGTAGTACTCCATAGTATACATATGCCACATTTTATTAATCCACTTATATATTGATGGGCACTTGAATTGATTCCACATCTTTGTGATTGTAAATTGTGCTGTAATAAACATTCAGGTGCACGTGTCTTTTTGATAAAATGATTTTTTTCCTTTGAGTAAATACCCAATAGTGGGATTTATGGATCAAATAGTAGATCTACTTTTAGTTCTTTGAAGTATCTCCATACCATTTTCCATAGAAGTTGTACTAGCTTGCAGTCCCACCAACAGTGTATAAGTGTTTCTTTTTCTCTGCATCCACACCAGCATCTGTTGTTTTGAGACTTTTTGATAAAAGCCATTCTCACTGGAGTTAGGTAATGTATTTGGAAACCACTGAAGTTTCAACTTCTCATTTTATATGTAAGAAAAACATTTCTTTCCTATGTACAAAGTGTTCACTGTTATTTAGTATATTAAAATATACAAAATCTGTCTAGACTGTAACATTGATTGTATAGAATCAATTCAATCTGATATATTTATAAGATTTGTCATACTTTCGAACGCAATGTCTTCTGAAGTCTCCCTAAGAAAATCTTACAGATAACGATGAAAGGAAAATTCAGGGATTAGCTTGGTGAACAAAACAACTTACTGTTATAATTACAAAGTTCTGGAGGAATAAAGAAGCAGCAAATAAGTTTGTATTTGTTTGAAAGTGTATGACAATATTTAACTTAGAAAGATGTTACATTCATGATTGAGTTAGATACATAAAACGTTAATAATTGTAAACAGGGATCCAAGCCAATAATAGAAAATCCTGCCATATCCATGAATCTGAAAGTGTAAAGTTCATATGAGTTTCATTGACACATTACTAAACCAATAATAAGTGGGTGAAATATAAAAAAACCATGGATTGATATGATTACCTGTAGTCAAGGAAAATGCTAAAGGTGATATACTCTTTTTTTTCCCGATTTTTAAAATAAAGCATTGTTGGGATTATAATTAGAAATAAAAAAGAAATGCTATAATTAAAATAATCCAGAAATGGAATAGAATGTTGGATGAATAAAAAGAGAGAGGGGGCCACTTTAGACAGGGTGAACTGAGAAACCCTCTTTGAAAAAGTTTTGGAAGCTTAAGAGGACCAGCTTTGTGAAAATTTTGACAAAGAACATCACAGATGAAGGGAAGAGTTAGTGCAAATATTAATATTTAATATAAACATAGATAGGGCTTAGTATAGCAACTGTACATACATATAACCAATAAAAAGTAGGTGTGGATGTTTATGTTCCTCCTCCTCTTTCTCTTTCATTTTCTCTTTTCTGGGAAGCTGATATTTAAGGGTAAATTTCACAGTGAGATCATTAATTCGATTAGCCAGTTACCACTCTAGTGCAAATTTCTATTTCTGTAGTCATGGTGATGGGGATTTCTTCTGGCTTCAGTGGACAAATATTTCCAGGGTTTATAGATCTTCATTGGTGAGAGAAAGATGGCAAATTACCAGATTTGAAATCCTATGAAAATAACCCATCCCCCTCATACATCTATTCTAATAACTCCTACCCGCACATATCCATTTCTTTGTTTCTAAGTAATTCAGTTCTTGAACTAACCTTTTAAGGACAACAGGTTTTGTGAGAAAATGATTTTACAATAAATTAATAAATTCTTAGAATTTGAAGTTCTATTAACCCATTAAGTAAACTTGTCAGAAGTTCCAGGAAAATGTATACTCTTTGGAATCCTCCAAGCATAAATCATTCTCCTGCTGTATTCTCTGCTCAGTGGATAGTATGCCACTACCCTAGTTGTCATGGTTCGAAAAGTGGGAGTTTTTCTAGATTCTTATTTTTTCCTAAAGCCTGAACAGCCAAGTTCCTATTCATTCTATTTCTTATAATCTGTCTTTCATTTACCATTCCATCTTTTTCAGATTCTCACTGATTTTTATATGAATTTCTTCAATAAAATCCTTATTAGTCTTCCTATCTTTCCTATCCCTCCACCCCTATACATTTTCCACACTAACTGGGATCTTCCTTAAAAAAGTATACACACACGTGTGTGTGTGTGTGTGTGTGTGTGTGTTATATACATATATATAATATATATAAAACACATATATATGTTTTTGAGTGTGTGTGTCTGTGTGTGTATATGTATATATAGTTTGTATGTATGTCAAAGTTCTCATTAAAATCCTTCATGGGTTTCCTGTCCCCTGCTGCTCTATTATTCAAAGTGTGGTCTGTTCACCAGCTACAGTGGCATTGCCGAATAATAAGATCCCTAATTGGTTCGTATCCCTACTTTATTTTGCACATTAAGGTTTGAGAATCCCTACCCTACAGGGTAAAGTTTGCATAGCTTATGCTGGCACACATGGCTATATTCTATCCCTTATCTAATTTTCATATCTCAGATCCCACTAGCCTTCATGCCTTAGTCAATTAAAGTCAACTATGTTTGGTTTCACTGAAGAATCTGAATTCTGTCCTTCTATTTCTTTGTACCTGCTTTTCCTTATGCCTGGAATGCCTCTCAAGTCCGTAGCCTGACACTTGCCTAATAACCTTCTTAACCTTTAAGACTCAGTTCAAATGCAGATTTCTCTCTAAATTCTTTCCTTGATACTGTGCTACCAGATTGAACCAGCCACACTCCATGCTCCCAGTACACTGTTTGTATCTTTGTAATAGCTTTTATCTAGTTATTCAATTAGATTTTATATGTGCCTATCTCTTGCTAAAAGGTGAACTCCGTGAGGAGAGGGAAAGTTCTTAGTCATATTTATGGCAGACTACCTACTATGGTGCTGGCAGGTATACCGTAAGTGTTGATTGAATCTTTTATTTAACAGACATTTAATAGATACTTCATTGTTGAATAAGTAACTGAATGAGTGGGTGAAATGCCTTCTTCTTCTAACTTACACACGCACATTTGTGTATATATACACATATATATTTTGTGCATGTATGTGCACTTTACAATAAATACTTGTAAAAGAAATCTTTGTACTCTAATGGATAGACTCCTCAGTTGAGAGACAGGCAATAGAGATAGACTTTCTGTGAACAGTATTTAAATGTTCTTAAATGACACTTTAAATGTCATTTTAGTATAAGAATAATGAACTAAAAGAGATAAAAGTCCTCATATACACCAAGAAAAATGGCAAGTAGATCACATCTATGATAAACCAGCTTATCATGATCATAATTTAAACTTCCAAAATGGAGGTATACAAATACTTAGAAGTCAGTTGTATATTTTTATTAAACAAAAGGTAAAACAGTCAGATCAGGTTTTCAGTTGTTAAAAGAATGCCATGCCAACTCATGTCTATTTAACTTCTCAGTAATTTAATATAGTGTGATACTTAACCATGTTTTGGGGGAAAATAATTTGAATTTGTAATATATATACAATATATTTATCATAAATAAACTGTAAAGGCATAGCAATTTTTTATTATGGAGTGTATTTTACTCTGAAAACATTAAAATGAGTCAGAACATCATGAAATAGAAAATTTAAAAATGATTTTATTCTCCTAAATTATCAAGTCATTGAAGAATTAGAGAAATAGGGCTTATTATCATTTTTTAAAAGTAATATGTATTGTGTTGCACTCAATTTTCAGGATACAAAGTTGTCTAGGAAGGGGTTCACAGCAATTCTGCTTTTTTTGGTTTAACATTTGTTTGCATTTCAGAGAATAAAGTATATTAGTACCAATGAATGGCTTTACCCCAAATAACCTATCAAAGAAATTTAAAAAAACTGTAATAATGAATATTACTCTGAATTTGTTTAACTATCCACAGATTATACCATCACTATGCAAAAGGGGTCCTGAATGGATAGTATGTTATTCTGTGATTGAGATCTGAGTTAAATTGTTTAGGCACTTTCAAATATTCATTTAAAACTATTCTGAGACCCCCTAGACAGAAATGACTCAGAATAATTAAATATACCATTTTCCTAAGCAGCAATAAATTCAGCAATAGAGAGTCTCCTTGAAGACCACTTAATCACCTTTCACAAAAAGGATATCCAAAAGTCAGATTTCAAGATATGAATCATACTATTTGTTATCCACACCAGCAGGAATTTCATTTGTTATCTGAAAACACAGTTCATAGAGTGTTAATATTTTTATCTTACCCCTCTCATATTTCATATTTTTACAATGAGATATATGACCTTTTGTGTTATATTTATGATATTTTAAAATAAAATAAATTATTTATTTTCAAATAGTGCTGTAAATACAAAATGAGGGAGGGAATTTAAATATTATTGTTGATAAAAATTATGAAAATCATTTGCTATAGAAACCATAAATAAAAATGTACATTTTTAGCAAAATGAATTTTTCCACCCTGGTCTTTGTTATGAATCTTCTCAGATTTCCAGCTACAGTGTTTTCTTGCAAGTTCTTTAAAATAAAACAGTCCTGAGTTAATACACATGTAATTTACTCAGCAATCTGAAGTTCTGTTTAAATCGAGGACACATCTAATTGCTAGTTCTTCCTGGCTGATTGCTCAATGATGGCTATGGCACCTGATCTACAAAAGCCTGCACACTCTTTCATTGACTAATGTTTGTCCAAAAATACATATTCATAGGTGTCAGGAAGACAGGGCACATATACAAGTAGTATCCATTGACTCTCTTCTTGGTGTTAAGTTTTGCCAGAATTTTAAGTATCTAAGAAAATCCTCTAGTAAGAGAAAGTTCTGTGAGTTTAACTTGATGGCATTCCATTTTTATTTTTCAGAAAACACTGTCCAATGTATATGTATTTTTTGAAGTTAAAGAAGATTATAAGAACAAATTGACATGAATTGTATATTTAAGAGGTTGTAATTATGTCTTATCAAAAGCTCAAATTTTTAAATCCTTTATTTGGAAATATGGTAATTGTCCCCTTTCCCATGTAGTTAATTATAAATTTCAGGAAGAATTAAATCTGCTAAATCTCTTCACTCTTTTTTCTTTGTCTCTATGGTAGCAGTGAGAATAGAAGTGAATTACTTTCATCTTGTTTCTGAATGGCATTTCTTTCCTCAAAAAGTTGACTTTATTTTGGGGTCCTGGAATTTTAGGTATTTTTCATTAGCTGTTAGCTTGTTAATCCAAGAAAGATATCTTTACAGATAAATTTTAAAATATGTTAGGAAGAAAAAGGCTTATTTTAGAAGTCATAGTCTTTTATGTTTCTATAAGATGTTGTAGTTTATTATATAATAGATAAGATCTGCCAATGAAGAATATTCATTTACTGCAGTAGTAGATAATGTCCAAAATTTCTTTCTTGGAAGGAGAAAAGTATAATTGTAGTCCATTCCTCTTTTCTTATCTTGTTAGTAGGATAAAGTGACAGCATGCAAATATTAATTACATTTAAAGTATTTTACAAAACTATGTTTTTTTTAAATCTGTGTTTACAGGCTTAAATCACTCAATTGCATTTAACTATGTATAGTGATAATTCAACTTTGGAGATTTGTAGAGCTTCAGAGAATATTGGGACATGCCTCCACAAAATGCTAAAATATCATATTATATTTCTTAGAAATATTTACAGACCAATGATTTCAAGTATGTGATTCCAGACTGCAGAATCAATTTTGGCTCCAAAATTAAAATTAAAACAGCTGTATTTCAGATATTCTTTCCATCTTCTACATATTTACAGAAAAGTTACAAACAAAACTAAGATGTAAAGTTCTTAACATTTGCTAAGTACTTTCTTATACTTTTTCTCATTTAATTTTCATAGTAATTTTGTGAGATGAATATTATTATTTTATACTCAGAAGTGAGAATATAGATTTGAAGAGCTAAGAGGCATAGGAGTAAGATCCCAAATAATAAAGTAAATATTAATATTACATAAATTATATATTTACCTTATTACCATTAGAGTATATATCAGGCCCTGGACTAAGTGTATTGCATGTATTACATAATCCTTACGATAATCCTTTAAGCTGAATATTATTGTCCCCATTTTATGGATGAGAAAACTGCAACTCACAGAGAATAAAAAATTTATGCAAAGCCACAGATTTAAAAAGTGAAAACTCTGGCAGTCTAATCCAGGTTCAATGGCTTCTTCATGGTATTACTCTCCTCTGCTACCTCTCAGGGTTAATGTGATGATAGTGTTAGGGAAATTTCCATGCATACTAGGGGAATTTCTGTGCTGATTCTGCTTAAAACCACAAAGCAGCTAAAGTAAACACTGACACCTGTCAGCCTTGCAAGCTAAAACCGCAGAACAGTTGAGCAAAACTACAAGCCTGTATGATTATACTGTTTGTTATAAGCCTATGATAACTGTACTGCATGTAAAAACTGCTATTAATTGACTAACTTTTAATCTTTTTACCAATTGGTTAACTTTTATAGTTGTGTGTGTTATTGGATAAGACTAACCCCCCAAAAAAGAGTATAAAACCTGACAAAAACCCGGAAGAGGTGCTCAGATTTTTGGAGGCTTGACCTCATCTGGGCGGCTGGCAATAAAACTTTCTAACCCTCCAACTCTCTGCAGGCCGCTCGGTTATTCCCCTGGGACCGGTCACTGACACTTTCTGTAACAATAGGATGAGCTAAATATCAAATGCATGGCATCTAACAGGTACTCAATAAATATTATTTCATTATACATCTAGGAAATGTATAATGAGTCCAAGTCCACTGTCCTCTCCCCATTGATACCATAAAATATCAAGTCATGATAGTGGTTTCCATTTATGATCTTTAAATGTGATCAGCCTGATAATTCTGAGCCTGTCCTACTCATCATAGTTAATCTGGGTAGCTAGGTGCTTAGAATATTATATTAATGTAGAGTGTTTAATTTTCTTATGCACTAGTTAGCCATAGACTGTACCTCTGTTAACCTGGGCAAATGTCTGCTTGAAGTCACAAGTGATTTTGAAAAGTGTGAGGATGACTCAGCACCACCATCACTACCCACTGAAAACCCCTTGTTCTCAGCATCCTATGGAGAATAGGTCAGCAGCATTTTCTTCATTTACAAAGGAGGCAAATTCATGACTCCCCAGCATGACTTCAGTTTTAGTAAGGATTTCCTCAGAAACAAATTAGGCCAACTTATTTTAAACCTCTTTTGAAGTCTGAGAGAATAAAAGGAAGCAAATGGAAGCATAAGCCCAGGAAGGGATGAAGTCATACATTGAGAAATATGAAGAATTATGCCCAAAATTGAATGAAAAAATTAACAATAACTACAAGTATGTTTTGTATTTATAATTGATACATTGAACAAGGAGAACTCAAGGGGTGTAATAATATAATCTACTTTATGTGAGAGTCCCCATTGTTTGCTTAAAATGGCTTAATATCAGTGGTCTTTACTCTGTCCACAGAATGAAAACTTGGGTAGTTTCATGATTTTCCAGTCATTTACAGGAAATAAAAAGTCCTACAATCACTTAAAATCACAAATACAGTCTCAATTCTGTAATTAAAATTGTCCATTCCCAAATATTGATCAAAATTCTGAACACTTTCCAGATTAAAGATTCTCTCTTTCCTACTATGGGAGCTTCAGATAGGACATCAGCTTTGGAGAAAGGGGATGCTGCAGACTTCTCCTTTCTTATTTACTCTAGTTGGTTACTGATCCCTCCAGGTTTGGAGTATGAGAGAGAAGTAAGAAAAGGAGAACAGAAAAGTTCTTATTGAACTAGGATTGTTGTGCTTTTTGACCTCTGAATCAGACATGTAATGATAATGATAATAATGACAGAAACAAGGAAACTTGCTGATACTTACGTAGTGCTAATTATGTATAGAAATGGTTTTAAGCGCTATATATAAATAGTGCTATATATAAATAGTTAAATCTTCATAACTTAGGCAAAATGAGGTTAAGCAACTAACCCAGGTCACCTAGCTAGTAAATGATGGATCTGGGATTTTAACCCAGGCAGCCTGGCTCCAGACTTTTTCCCTCATGGCTACTTTTATGGGTCTTTGGAAGATCCCCCTCTGGGTCCCTCTGACTAAACCTCCTATAGTATGGATTATGCATTTCTTTATCCCCAAGTTTCATAGCAGTCCACCCTACATAGAGATTTGTCTTGGCAGACATCACAATGACTCAAGAATGAATCGTTTGCCTTGACAAACTCTTAGAGTGCAGGCTAACCCAGGTGAAACCAATTTGCCTGATTCTCTAACCAATTTGCCATGTTATCTTGCTGGGTTAAAATTCTCAGGTGGGAGTCAAATCCCAGTAAACTGGCTTCCCAAACTCAAAGATGTTATATCAAGCTATAGGTGCAGTCTCATTTAAACCTCTTTCATTAATTGTAGGTGAAAAGTGAGACCTCTCAACTCCTCTCCAAAGAGATTTTCTTCCTTTTCTAAATTTTCAACCAACCAACCCTGTATACCCTCATTATAGATAAGTATTCAGAGTCCTGAAGCTGGCTCTTGGTAGTTCCCTTTGAAAATGACACACATGGTCCAGCACTTCCTTTGGAATCTCATTTTACCATGACTTGGTGTCTTAGGACTTCCAATGTACATTTTGTCTGTGTATTTCTACCTGTACTGTATTGTACTTTTGCACCTGGCAAATTAGATTTTTCTCTTTTTCTTTAAAATCTCACTCTGAAATTACACATATTTATGGCAAATAAAAAAACTAATTGTATGAAAATCTTTATTTTGCCAAAATAAATTATTTATGTACACATCTATACACATACACAAAATATAATTGTATGTGTATATGCATCTGTATACATATATTATGTCTCTATATACATTATGTATACATGAAATTGATGATTTGGAGATATCCTGGAAATAGTTGTTTTTTTCAGATTTTTTGAAAATTGTCTTAAGTTTTGATATGCAAAAAAGTATACTGGACTAGAAGTCAGAAAAGGTATTCTAATAATTTTAGTAATAATAAGCTCAAAATTATATAATAATACCTTATAATTATTCATTGCATTTCTAAAGTACTTTACAATCCACAGTCCATTTGCATACATGTTATTACATGTCATTTTAGTTTTTCCATGCAAAATGCCACTTAGTTCTGTCCCTTGGGCCTCACATATGACCTCTTTTTCTTCATCCATCAAACATCTAAAAGTCTCAGAAAGGATGAGAAACATAGCTGAAGTGCTTATTCAAAGACTAAACTCAGGATAGCCTCTTGTGTGTTTTAAAGGATCAGATCTAGATATCTCCATATTCACTTCCTAGTAGGACTCATTTATCCCACACCCTGCCACCTATTTGGAATTCTATGAAGTAGATGTAAATGAAGGGAAAGGCTAAAGTTAGATTTTTATGTACTGTAGAATCATTCTCCTCAATCCCAGGTTTCTGAGGCCTAGAAATGAGATATTTCGTGACCAAGGGCAACAATGCACTATCAGATGGTACATGGTGTGTCTTTAGCCTGGAATGCCCTCTTCTTATACCTTTCCCTCCTAAAAGCTTTATTGGAAAACTGAAATGTCTTCCCTGTAAAGCCCTTTCTGACTTATTCAGCCACAGTTCAATACTTCCACATTTGGCCTCAATTCCTTTGCTCAATTTTCTCTGATGATTGCTCATTTCTTACTCCTGCCGCAAGAATGAGTGCAATATATCTTTTTTATCAGCCCATGTCACAATTAATTTATTCCATATCAGTAGCATTGCTTTATAACTGCATGCTTATTAGTTTTTTTTTTTTCCTGAGACTGACTACTTCTTTAGACAGATACTAGGTCTTGATACATTCTTATTCTTATTCTTATTCTTATTCCTAATACCATAGATGGCACATAGTAACTGGCCAATGAATGTTTGTTGACCAACTAAATGAATAAATGAATGATCTTAGTATTTAACTCTGTCTTAAACTTAACATGCTGTATTGTATCTCCTAAAAGGCTGGGAGCTTTTGCAGAGTAAGGATTATTTAAATTTTTATATCTCTAAATTTTTATCTCTATATTTACCTAGCAAGATACTTTTCATGTAATATATGTTTGATAAGTGAAAGATGGATAAATTAATGAATATGTGTATAGTCCTATCATGGAACACTTCCCAATCCAGAAAACAAAACTATGATTACGAGAATTATTTTACTATGAACTATAAAAAAAATCAGAACCTTTCAGCTTCTACTGTCCGTTCAGAAAAACATACTATTTTGAATGAAACATTTAGGTCAACATTTTATTTGGATGAATCAGTTCTCACTCTGCTGCACACAACTTTTTCTGAGGATGAAATGGCTAAATGTCTAGATAAGCACTTTGTAAACTCCAAAGCACTCTAACAGTGTATAAGCCCCTGATACACAAACCATTTCCTACTCTTTCTGGAGACAGAATGGGTTAAGAAGAAAATTTTTAGATTTTTCTTTGCCAAATGTTTGTCACTATTCAAATTCTTTATAGTTACATATTTATATAATTAATCTGAGGTGTAATTGGTCAGCATATTTGGCTAATTTTCTTAGAATATTATGGAATGAAATATGTCAAGATGTTAAAGTCAGAAAAACACAGCCAAGGAGGATGAGTGACTTGGAGATATCAACCTGTCTATTTTTAAGAGACCAAAACCACTGAGAGTTTCATCTCTTAAAAGGATATGTTTTTCAGGGTTAGCACTGCAGATCTTTGAATCCTGGGTGAGTAATGTATTAATAAGACACAGTTATAAACCTCCTGGGTAGAAAAATGGAAGAGAAGGGGAAGAGAAATCTCTATCGTTATGGAAATTTGCTGCCAATTTCTATCTTAAATTTTTGTGTGGAGAGCTGGACTTGCCCTTGAGGGAATTGTAATGTTGACCCCTAATTTTTGGCTTATGAATTAACATTGGGGTAGTTTTGAATGTGTCCTTTCCCCTAGCATTCATACTGATTCTAGCTGGCCTTCTAAGGGGTTGGGAACTACCAAGTAGGAGGTACCCCCAAACTCTATCATGCCACAGTATGCACTTTAAATATTTTTTTAAAAAAGACGCTGAAGAAGTAAAATGAAGGCTTCTAGGAAAAAAGAGAATTTTAAGCCCCTTTACTTCTTCACCTACTGTGGCAGTTCCCATGATCCATGTTGGATCTTGTCTTCTTCAGAGGTAAAGTAGGTAAAACATGAGGTTGAGGTGTTCAATAACCACATTTAAGTAGAAGGCTCTTTTGAGACCATCTGATCCAGTGTTTCTCAATCTTTGCTATCACTGGAACTCACAGGGAAATAACCATTTTCTATTGGTATTACTAAGGTGCTTGAGGATAATTCATCATTAAATCAGAATGACAGAGGCTCTCAACTTCAGGGTACATCACTTTGGTAGAGAGAGCATATTAAATTCTTGTAAGAAAAATGAAGTTTAGAAAAGATTTTCTGGTAAATCTGACACTCCTCCCAACATTGAATAATGGGTCTAAGACAACCCTCTCATTTTATAGATAAGAAAAGTAAGTTTTAAAGGGTTAAAGTGAGTTTCCCAAAGTCTATAGATAGATTGATGAGAAAGCTTTACTGATCTAAAGTTCTAATTTGTATTCCAATCTTTTTTATTGTTTTATCCTGGCCACATACCATGGAATGAAAAATAATTTATGTTTACATGGTTTCTGTCTTCAGCAGGCCTTTTTATTTGTCTGGCCCTGTGTAATAACATTGTTAATTTGCTTAATTAAAACACTAATGGGAAGACCTTAGTGCCAAAAATCAAGTCATAATGGAATAAGAAATAGACTCATGCAGATTTCCACCTTTCTTTAGCCCATGCTGTATATCTATAGAAGTTCAAACACACTGTATTTATGCACCTATCATCTTATGTGAATACAGTCAGCCCTCTGTATCCATAGGTTCCACATACATGGATTCAAGCAACAATGGATCAAAAATGATAGAAAAAAAATTGATAGTTGCATTTGTACTGAATACATACAGATCTTTTTCTTGTCTTTTTCCCCTAAACAACATAGTTTAACACTGTTTACATAGCATTTACATTATATTAGATATTAAAGGTAGTCTAGAGATTAAAGTATACAGGAGGATGGATATGGGTTATATGCAAATACTACACCATTTTATATAAGCAATTTGAGTATTAGTAGATTTGGGTATCTATGGAAGGTCCTGGAATCAGTCCCCCACAGATGCTGAGGTAGACTGTATATCTGTTCCTCTACCCAAGAATAGCTCACTCATTTATTGAATTTGCTTCTTTATCATGTGCTCTATAAAGATATATACTATCTAGATATAAAATAAGCTTATGGTTACTATTAATAATAACAAAAATTATGAATTATTCTAAGGGAGACATTCCTCACCACTAAAATTTGGTGTTAATTATAATAATTGAAAATAATTGTTACCATTTTAATTATGCTTTCAAATTTCAAAAAGCTTAACTCCACATGTAGATAAATTATATTTGTTTATTTAGCTTAAACTTTTAAAAATAGGATAAAATTTCCCTGTTACTTTGTATGTTCTCATATTTGTAGCATCCTCACAAATTGTAATAACGATCTGAAGTGAATCTATATTTTTTGTCTGTGAATAAGGCAAGATACTAACATTGTTTTACAGATGTGACTACCAAGAGCATCTCATAGCAGCAAGCATGTGTCCACGTTGAGCTTGAAATTGTGGTCACCTTACACCAGTCTAGTGCACCTATGTACCCTGCTGGTGCTGCGTGTCATATTTGCATTCAGTAAGAAAACTGATCATGGAGATTGGTGATCTAAGTTTATTTCTATGGTGTCTTTATCCCTAATCACTCATACACCTCTTCAGGGCTTAGTGATGCCTTAAAAATAGATCATCTAAATAGAGGTTGTTGTAAAAAGCTTATAAATTTCACACACACAAGTTCTTAGCATGATAGTGGTACTGAATTCAGTATTTTATTCAGTTTAATCAGAAATGTTAGGATCACTCATAATATGAAATCAGATTGGATTATGACAGACATGCCTTAAGTCCCATTAAACAGACACAAAATCAAAAATACCTGAGGCAGCTTCTTATAAAAGGAAGACTATACATGGGTATCAGAGTCAGCCAGATTCGTGCCGCAATTATAGCTATACTGGTTTCTAGTAGGGTGACTTTTAGACAAGTTGCTTAACCTTGATAAGCCTCAGTTTTCTCTCCTATAAAATGGGGATAATGCCTCCACCCATGCATATGTGGGGACTAATGATAATATAAGGCATTCATAACAAAACATGGCATATTTAGTAGCTCAATAAATCACAGTTATTTTTATGATTAGTAACATTATTAGTATGCATAAATTATCATTGAGTGTACAATAAAGGAAATTAAAGATAAAACATGTTTTATTATTATAGAATCCTCTCCCCACATCTTTAAGACTAATCAGTTCTCGTTATTGCAGAGATGGTGTAGTATTGTTGGTTAAAGGGAATCATTTTATTTTTTCTAAAAGCCAATTATTTAATAGAAGTGAATTTATAGGAATTACAACAAAAGAATATGTTAACTGAAGATAAATTTCTTATGTAGAAAGAAGTACCAGGAAAATGGCTTAGAATGTTGAAACTATGGCTCCTTGAGCAGATTATTTCATTTCTCTGCATCTCAGTTTTTGATGTGACAAGAAGGTGTCTAAGATCTATCCCTTCCAACTTTCCGTTCTGGAGTTCTATGAAATACCCTAGAGAGAATCGCCACCACTAGCTTATAGTCTGCAAGGGTAGACAAAGAAGTCTTTCTATACATTGACTCAAGGGATCTCATAGGGGTACAGTATGTATCAGTGTTGTCTGGGAGACTGGAAGAGAAGAGAATAGTTCAGCCTCTCTGGGTTAGGAGAGTTCTCAAGTGGTTTCTATTCAGGCTTGGAAGGCGAGATGCTGAGAAAGCCTGGTGTCAAAAACCTAGTCTTTTCAAAAAAGCTGAAAACAACAACAACAACAAAAACAACAACAAAAAACCCCCTAGTCCTTAGAGTAATAAAAAAAAGCAAAGGGTATTTTCCTAAGAGTAGAAATCATGTACCTAGTTTTCTTGCAGCACTGCACCAAAAAATCATTCTCAAAGACTTCTGTTATAAATATGGTGATAAACATATTGATAATAAACATGTCAGCTAGTGTATATTGCTGCGCATAATATATAGAACATAACACCATTTTTACTTATTTGCAGCAAAACCAAAGCAAATGCCCAGCCCAGAATTGTTCAGTGGAAGCCCCTGCTTGGATGCCTGTCCACCACTGTACTGTAAGTTTGATTATTACAACATTGGTCATATTGGAGGAGAAATGTTTTTATATTTTGGAATAATCTTAGTGGAATGAGCTAGAGTACTCTAAAATTCTGGAGTAGAGCAAATCTTTTGAAAGGAAAAAGAATGTCTTTTGAGAAAGCTTTGCATTATAAAAAAATTCTTGCGATTAGGGATTCCATGAATGTTTTCGGAGTCAGGATAACTTGCAAAGAATTTCTCTAAATGAATTATTGATGAATTAGATTTCAATGGACATTAAAATAAATATATTTGCATGTACATTTTTTCCAAATAGCTGCATATTCAGCAATATTTGATTTTAGATGCCTTAGAGAAGGTTGCTTTCTCCTCTGTCATTGTGTTGACTGCTTAATAGTGATGAGTACACAGACTTGCAATTTTCAAGTCTTGTTAGTGTAATAATAGTCTTTGCATTTGTGTGGAATCTTCCATCAGAGAATTTTTAAGTGCCTTAGAGACAAACAGGTACTATGTCATTATCCTTGTGTTACAGACGGGAGACTAAAGTGCAAAGGGAGCAAGAATAATGCATCAGTTGTAGAACTGGGAATAGATCCCAGACACCTACCCCATTTTTGATGTACTCATTCTACTACACTGTGCTCTGAAATAAGTGAAGAAAGTGGCTGATTTGGATGATACTCGCTTATACATACATTGCCTGATAGAAATGACAATGGTTTCCCTGAGAATTTTATGTGCTGTAACAGACAGTTTGCTTGTCATGAAATAATTTGTGTGTAATGGGGACAAGAAATTAGGAAGTTAATTTTGGGGCATTCTCCTCCTTTGACCCACCTTTCAGGCAATTTAAAAGTGATATGTGGAGCTTTCTAAATATCCTCATCTATGGTTGAGATACAAGGTGCTGAAAGACACAGCTGGACTTGTGATTGTGTGGTCAGGCATTAGGCCTGGGGGAGCCTACTTTTCAGGTAGGTTGTGTTAGAGATGAAGGTTCTTTCCTTTCGGTTTTTGTTTGTCTGTGGAAGGAAGAGAAGGCGGGATCACCTTTAGTGAAAGAGAGATGATGATGCTAAATTAGTCCCTCTGATCATCTGCTCACAAAAGTGTGACATTTTTATTCTCCAAGTCACTGACAAGTCTGGGCTGCCTCTGTACTGCAGGAATATCTGGGACTAATAGATGGCTACATTTAAGACTCTTCCTGAAAATCACAAGTCAGAAATGCCAGCATTAAAGTCTGATTATCAGTTCTGTGGTCAGTTGAGAACATCAGAAAGTAGATGTTTCTTTTTACTTCTCTCATGGAATTGGAAGCTGCTGGTTTTGTAAATTTCCTTTGGCATTTCCTTAAAAGAATTACATCTCCCAGGGGGACAGACATTTTCTGAAGGAGCTGTGCAACACACACTGATTTTCTTTCACTGCAGGTAACCCCCCGCTACCCACAAAAGTGGGCTCCCAGTGGCCACATTGGGCTGTATGAGCCTGCCCCTGGCCATCATTGACAGATCCAGGGATAGACATCTAATCTTAGCAGGGCCAATTTTATTATCTTTGCTGGGGATTTGAAATTTGTCCTAGGAATATACCAAACTGATAGTCATCAATATCAAATCATATGGATGGTGATACTTTGGAAAAAATTCTGTGAACCTTAGTTGTTCAGACCCCTGGAACTCCCCTATATCTGCCTTCTGAGGTTTTACTTAACCAGATCTCTGTCTGATTTGTGAAAATGTCCCAATAACTTATTAATAATTAATAAGTTACTTTTTTCCTGAAATTATTTATATTTTGTTTTGCTTTATTTCATTTGTTTATGGTTTGTTCTTTGATTTACTTGTAACAAAAAAGAAAAAGAAAAAACATTAACTAAATACCTGTGAGCAACATTTATTGAGCCCCCATTAGAGCTAATGTAATGAGTAGCAGTCTCAGATGTAAAGAAGTACTCAGAACACTTGGATTTTGATAATTTATAATAGTCTACTCATTCCAAATATTTTACTGTATATAGCACTTGGGTACATTAAAAAATTGACCAAAGAATAATTAGATGATGACTTAACTCACATTATAGAATGAGAAATATGGGTAGTTAACTCTATAGTTAGTATATACATCTTTCTGTAACTAAAAACTATATATGATATGTAAAATAATTCTGGTATTAATTTTCATTTTCTCATCTCTTGGGAAATAGTGAAAATCTTAGTCTTATGTGTTTAAGAGAATGTCTGACTATCTCAAATTCTCCAAGAGCTGAAGCAAGTTATAAATAAATTAATACATATTTATATGTATAATAAATGGATAGTCTCTATTATCTTTGAGCATTTTTCAAGTTCAGTTGATTCTCTCCTACATTTCTCTCTCCCCTGCCTTATTCTTGCTCTTTGGTATTCTACTCTGGAATGATCATTTCCTTGTAATTGGGCTTCATTACTTTTTGCAAAAAAGTTTTGGTCTTCATGTGTGCATTTGCCCCAAATTCATTTAAAATGCAGAGCATTTATAATCAATTTTCCTAAGAAAGCTTCTCTTTCCAAATTACTTTGCAAATGCCTGTCACCAGTTACATATTGCCTTAAAAATGGCTTCTACTACTATTTGTTTAGTCTCTTCCTGGATTTTCTTTTTTGGCACTGCACACCTGTGTAGTAATGAATCCAAGAGGTTTGTTTTGTTTTGTTTTATTTTCATTTTTTTTAAAAGACTTTTCCTTTTAGCCAGAACTGTAATGTATAGATTGGGGTTCAATTAGAAAAGAAAATTTACCCCCAGTAAACACCCAGAAACATGGACATAATTAAATTTCCTGAATGACTATACATGAATTATCTTCTCTAGTGAAAGGTGTGGCAGTTTAATTGTTTATCTCTCATTGTATGGCTACATTAATTACTAGAATAATACTATTTCTTAACCCTACACTTTAAATTTAATTAGATTGTATGCCTCATTGATCTGTATGACTATGAATTTGAACATAGTAGTTACCTGAGCCCCTGCCACTGGTAAACAATTGAGAAGATGCTCACAGGTTCTGGGACTCCGGTGAAGAAAGACCTCTGAATCTGGGGTAAGCCAGGCTAAGAATTAGCTCCTCACGCATGGAAAAAAAATAAACCTGGACTTGACCAGTGGCAAGAATCTTGAGTGGCTGTTGCATTGCAGGACATATTTCTGGACCACTCAGTACAGCTATGTCCTATATATGTATTTAATCATTTTGAGGAATATTCCCAAACTCAATGTTTAGTTATCGGGCATAATTAGATATGACTATAACTGTGTGATTTAATTAATTAGACATATAATACATGATTTAGCTGGAATAATTGTTTTGCTTCTTTGCACATATGCATACCCCTCAGTTACTGGAAATCAAAGAATAATGCCTATAGAAGAGTTTCTAAAAGCTAAGTTGATACACAAAGAGTGCAATGCACACCACCCGAAGGATGGACATATTTGAAACTCGGACTTGGAGGGAGGAGGGGCAACATACGTAACCTAAACATCTGTACCCTCATAATATGCTGAAATAAAAAAATAAATAAATAAAAGTTAAGTTGAAAATAAAGTTTCAGCTATTATGGAACTTTTCATAGATATTGCTATATCTGTCTATTTCTATTGTTATATCCACCCGTAAATAGATATATGAAATATTCTCAAAAATCATGCAAGCATTTATAAATTAGAAAACTACATTATGAATGTATCAACTCTCATTTACTTCTTCAATAAACATTTACTGAGCACATAAGTTGTAACTGATCATTGGATTTCTCAATGTAGAGCAAGAAACAATACATGTACACAGTAATAATTATACTTGATAATATATTCTATAATAATGATCTGTACAAGAACTATGAATTTTAAGAACGGAAAATTACTTCAAGATAGATTTTGGAAGACAAAAGACACAATGTTAAGTCATAGTTAAGAGTATAATCTTTAGAATTGAATGAGATTTGTGTTAAAATACTAAGTCTGCCACTTACTAGCTTTATGACCTAGGACAACTTACTTAATCTTTCTGAATTTATGCACGCAAAAGGGTATTTTGAGATTTACATGAGATAATGCCTAGCAAGTGTTAACCTAGTACTTGGCACAACAGTAATTGCTTGATAACTACTAGGAGGAAATAAAAAAAAGGATAGGTCATTCCACAAGGGAGTAGATGGGGCAGAATGAATTGATGAGGAAGAGCATAAAAATAGACAATAACTTGTTATTAATTTTGGATTACTTATTTAGATTTATTTATGAGGGCCCTTTCTTCCAAAAGGGATTCAGGCTGGGACAAGAAAAGTTTCTAGGAGTAAATATACAACTCTTTAAGACTTTGAAGGCAGAAATCTTGCAGCTTTTGAAAATAAATGTTTTGTTCTCTGACAGGAATTGATGATGTAGGAGTGTATATTAACAAGAGATGTTTATATTCCAAGTAACAACATAAAGCCATTTTCAAGGAGTGGGGCCAGATATTTCCTTTCATTTAAAAACATTTTAACATTTTCCTACTATGTCTCTCTAGATTATGAGAGTAATTTTTCTCTTTTAGGGGAAGTCAATAAAAACAGACACTCCTCATAGAAACCAAAGGATATGTTCTTTTAAACGTTAATTGTTTCAGCATGTTCTCCCAGACTGCCTCATATTATCCACAGTCAGGATCATTCACTCTAATTGAAATCAGTTAATACAATGTGTTGTAAGCTGTTCTGCAATAATCCCAAAGGTTTTTTTTAAAATATGCTCCTCCCCCACCTTTTTTTCCCCATAATTCATTGTATGACCTAATGTTGTATATAGCCCACATAAAAACCCAGACCATGCCACTCAGAAACATCTAACTCTGTCATAAAATAGTGTTGTGTCTGCTCTCTGGGTGTTTCCAGAGTTCCTATGAACACAGCTCTTGCTGGGCTAACTCTGCTGCTGGGAAATTACACCCAGGATGGCTTTGACGAGTACTGAATTTCCAGAGAATAGATAAAATTTTTTTATTTTTTTAGGGCAAGGTTTTCATACTATCAGCAGTTCCCTTATAGAATGAAAAGTCAGGATATTATCAGATGATCATAGTTTTAGGAAAATTACAGAAAATTGCAGAGTACAGGACTTTAAATTAGTGAGTGCTAGGATTAGAGTGCATCTGGCCATATGGGTGGTAGTCATAGGGTTGGAAAAGAATCTAGAGGGGAAATTATCTCAGAAAGAGCATGATGTACTTTAAGAAATATGAGGTCTGTGTAATGACTCTGATTTCAGTTTTGCTGTAGTCAAGGGCTCTAAATCAAGGAAAACTATGAAGAGGATGGGATTGATACAATGGATACATTCCTGTTTTCCTTTTCTTCTGGTCCTTATAGTACTTTAGACTTACACTAATTTTCCTCTCTAGTTTTTTTTTTCTTCAACATATTATGGGGGTACAGATGTTTACATTACGTATGTTTCCCTTGCCCACCCCTCCCCCCCCAAGACCGAGTTTCAAATATGTCCATCCTTCGGGTGGTGCGCATTGCACTCTTTGTGTATGCATATATCCAGCCCCTCTCCCGTCTCCGTCCTCCCCCCTCCCCCGCCCCCCTGCCCAACATCAAATAGATATTATTCTCATATGTGCACGTATGTGTTGATCAGTTAATACCAATTTGATGGTGAGTACTTGTGGTGCTTGTTTTTCCATTCTTGGGATATTTCACTTAGTAGAATGCGTTCCAGCTCTATCCAGGAGTATACAAGAGGTGCTATATCACCATTGTTTCTTAAAGCTGAATAGCACTCCAGGGTATACATATACCACATTTTATTAATCCACTCATGTATTGATGGACACTTGGATTGTTTCCACATCTTTGCAATTGTGAATTGTACTGCTATGAACATTCGGGTGCAGGTGTCTTTCTTATACAGCATCATTTGCTCTTTTGCATAGATGCCTAGCAATGGGATTACAGGATCGAATGGTATTTCTACTTGTATCTCTTTAAAGTATCTCCATATTGCTTTCCACAGAGGTTGCACTAGTTTGCAATCTCACCAACAGTGCATGAGTGTTCCTATCTCTCTGCATCCACACCAACATTTATTGTTTTGGAATTTTTTGATAAAGACCAGTCTCACTGGAGATAAGTGATATCTCATTGTGGTTTTAATTTGCATTTCCCTGATGATTAGAGATGTTGAGCATTTTTTGATATGTTTTTGGGCCATTATTCTGTCTTCTTTTGCAAAGTTTCTGTTCATCTCCTTTGCCCAATTTTTGATAGGATTGTTAGATTTTTTCTTGTTGATTTTCCTGAATTTAAGTAGATTCTAGTTATCAGCCCTTTATTGGATTTGTAGCATGCAAAAATTTTCTCCCATTCTGTAGGTTGTCTGTCTGCTCTTGTGACAGTTTCTTTGGCTGTGCAGAGCTTTTTAATTTGATTAGGTCCCATTTATTTATTTTTGTTGCTGCTGTGATTGCCTTTGGGTACTTCTTCATAAATTCTTTGCCTAGGCCAACGTATAGAAGAGTATTTCCAACATTTTCCTCTAGAATTCTAATAGTTTCACTGCTTAGATTTAAATCTGTTACCCAGGATGAGTTGATTTTTGTGACAAGTGAAAGGTGTGGATCCTGGTTCAGTCTTCTACATGTGGCTATCCAGTTTTTCCCAGCACCATTTATT
Organism: Avahi laniger; assembly: GCA_963575035.1. NCBI lineage: Eukaryota > Metazoa > Chordata > Mammalia > Primates > Indriidae > Avahi > Avahi laniger. The sequence goes on from CAUYSK010089809.1 coordinate 43,759, forward strand.
GAATAAGGATTCTTTTCCCCAGTGTATGTTTTTGTCTGCTTTGTCAAAGATTAGATGGCTATATGATGATGGTTTTATATCTGGGTTCTCAGTTCTATTC